>PVKH010003288.1:0-25235 GCA_004027955.1 Chaetophractus vellerosus
CAAACGACGAGCTGGGAAATTCTCTCCGAATGTTGAAATCAGTTCCCTTTTATAAGCAGTCAACTGAATGGATAACAGCGTCATCCATTCTTCATCCAATCTTGCTGATTGATGCAGATGCAATTAGCCCCAGGCTTGCTGGACCCAACAGCTGGGCACAATTACCTGGCCGACTTGACACATTAGCCTAGCCATCACACACCCCTTCTGTATAAATTTCATCAGTGACTTTTCCCTTACCAATGTCTTTTTCCTGTAAAAATCTTTTCTACTAGAAGTCAAATAAGTTGATAAATATAATGTTCATTGATATAGTTTGATGGTTACTTAAGCATTGGCATTTCACTATTGGACATTTGAAGATCAAAATGACCTACAGATTCATAGGAATTCATTCATTCATTCATTCATTCATTCACATACTCACTTGCACACTCAATGTAGCAGATACTATCAGAGCCCTGTTCATAGCCCCTCAGTGCTAACCATTCTTATACAGTCTACAACTTCTTACTACAAATACCTCAGATTCACTGCCTGAGGGCTTTCTCTGCCATAGGAACATGCTCAGGAAGGAGGTAACACCCTTGTTAGTAGCCCTCACCCAATAAGGAATGGGACTTCTACATCATCTCTCAAAATTTCGTTGGAATTGAGCCCCAGTGGCCCACAGTGGTACCCTGCTCATTATTGTACTCCTTCAGATTCCTTTCCCTTTTTTGCCTCACTTCCCCTCTCTTCTAATGGGCCTTCCTGGGATGATCTTCCAAATAAACTAATTGTACTTGAAACCTTGTTTTAGAGCCTGCTTCTGGGAGGACCCAACTTAAAACACTCATTCATTCTTCACTCAGGATAATTTATGTATTATATTCTAGGGATAAAGAAACATGATGGTCAGTGGGAATGAAATATGATTCCTGAGGGCACGTAAGTGAATATTTTGAAGCAAGGAGCTGTGTTTCATACTCTTTCAAACTCACATCGTAGATAAGGTCACATTCTCCATTAACTTATATAAATAACTCTGCTCATAACAGTTCAGCCCCCTTTTCAGTCAAGATCAAAATACTAATAATTATGTGATGTTGTAGGCATTTTGCCTCTTTTATCAGATCACTCTTGATTTTCTCTCAGCATTATTAACCTAACCCTTCAACCCATCAATCTGACCATTGTCATTTTTTTTCTCTCCAACCTCTACAATATTTTTCTCACTATTCATCATGACAAAACAACATATGTCACAGTGGCCATATCACTCTATCCCTGTTCTCATTTTCCATTGGAGTAAAAGCAATTTTCCACTATTCGGCCATCTTTAAATGTCTCATCCCAGTTCCAGCATATGATTCTCATGACACACTGCTTACAAATGGAAGATTCCACTTAGTCCACTAACAGTCCTGGGATAGATATTATTATCCCTGTTTCATAGCTTAGGAGGCTGTGGCTTTCTGCCTCCAAAGCAATGATTTTTGTACATATTCTGCTGTACTCACCCCATGATCATACAAAAAGAACTTAAGTACATTTTTTTTCTCAAGCTTTTCTTACACATTTATGAGACTCTACAAAATGGTCAGTATCCAAATAGCTCCTATGGTATTTCAAGAATTATATTCTTACATTTGATATCATTGTCTGGTTCTTAAGAATCTCTTGAAATCATATCATTATTGATGAGCTATATTCCTTATAAGTCAATCTTTTCAGAGAAGTTTTGTTCTTGAAATTCAAGATATATTTCTAGCAAATGAAACTTTTCTCTAAACAAAATACTCTTTCCCTGGGTAATCTTCCAATGGCTCTTCTCCCAGTTATCATCTCTCTTTCTTCCACTAAAATTCCCCTTAAAATTTTTGCATAACTGGCATCCTGAAAAAGCCCACTCCCTCCATAAGTCAGTTCAAGAATCACACTGGTACCTGGAAAACTGTTTTGTTTTGTTTTTTAGAAAAATATTTTGCTTTTAGATTGCACTTTGCAGGTTGTTTATCTTCAGAGAACCCAAACACAGTACATAGTTTAGCCTTTCTACGTGTTTGGGTATTACCCAACGGCAGGTCAGTTGTATCAAAGAAGAAAAAGACATAATAGGAATGTGCTGAGCCCATCAGGTATAAGACATCCAGCACATTCCAAGAAGGGCAAGTTAATTGACATCTTGTTTCAGTTCCAAATCTTATCTCTGTAATGCCAAAATGATGATTTGAAACCATCCTAATTCAAATCACCAGTAACAAAGTTGGGAGTTCTATAGTATTTTGTATATTTTATTTCATATGAAGACATTTCAAAAGGACTGGAAAAGCAAACAGTTAAGGTCAAAGCATAAGAGGAAAGTGGAAGAAACCAGCATTTAAGTATTTTTTGTTCTTTTATCATTTCTGTAAATCAAAAGGGGCCTCAGATAATAAAGAATTTGAATTACTTTCTCCCTAGGCTTGGCAGGTACTCCTGGAACCAGGCTAACATCTGTTTGTGAGTCAGTGGCTCCAGATTAAAGGAAGATGCTTGCTTCATTTCGAAATGATAACTCACAATGATTCAGGAAAGATTGGGATATTTTTAGTAAGTCATTTTCTCAAAACAGTTCAGTGGGATTGCTAGAAGAACAAATATCAATATATCCTCAGAGGATAAAGTTAAATATTCTGAAATAAAATAAAGACTATGCCATTTGAAACTAAATATGAAAACAAGACCAAGGAGTTCAAATAAGAGCACAAGTTTTTGCCTTACAGATAAAAACCATCCAAAAGGAGACGTGGATTGAACAGTATAGAAAACAAAAGAAATAGGAAAGAACTGACAGCTGTCATACACTGTGTCACTGATCTACTAAGAGAAGACTCTATATTATTGCTACATGTGTATAAACATGACCTTTAAGTCTTTATTATCAGACTCAGAAGAAAGACAAGTGTAGGAAATATAACACTATAGGCAGTCTCCAATTTTTCTTTCTTCAAGTACCATTTTAACAATTCCCTATGGTGTTGTGTAGTCTCATTTTAAAGGTTCTCCTTAATGGCTCAGTGTTATTTAGGCTAATGATCAGTGTTGTTTTCATGAAATGAAGTGCCATCCACAAAATCAGGAGCTATCAGTAAAAGCAAATGCTATTATATCTTGGAATAAATTAAGGAAATGGGAAGATGGTGAGACCTTATTGTTAAAAATCATTTTGCAGTGGGGGAATCATGTCTATCAGCAACAATAACCATCGTCATGCCTCTAGAACTCCAAGAAATGCTAAGACCAATGGCATCATTTTGAAAGTCAACAAATTTCCCATTATAAAAATAGTATATATAAACTGAAAAAGAAAAAAAAAAGTGTAAAAAAATTCCCAATTCAGAAAGAGTCATCATTAATGTCTTTTTTTCTTCCAATTTTCTTCAGCATATTTTAATACAATGGGTGACATTTTACTGTAAGCACAATTTTGTATCTTTTTCACTATTATAACAGTAATGTTTTACCACGTTTTTGCAAATTCCTCAGAAACATTTTTAATGGCAATAAAATATTCCATGAAATGTATGCACCATGTTTTCTCAACTGATATATTGATGTATTTTCCAATTTTAAATAATGCTGTGATAAAGATACACGTTCATGAAGCTTTTTTTAAAAATCTCTGACTTGTTTCTTAGGATAAGCTCCTAGAATTGGAAATATAAGGTCAATATTATAAACAATTTAAAACTCTTAAAACATATTGCTAAGCTGCTTTCAAACATATTTTCTAATTTCTATCCCAACAGCTATGTATGTAAATTTGGGTACTTTTCAAGATGTCTAGGCCCACTCCACACCAATTCCAAAGGAAATTATTGTAAGAAAACAAAAATGATATTTAATGTTAAGTGTTGTATTAATACTTGATATTGCTTTCAAGTTCACTTCAAATATACAAATATACAGAATTTTTATTTTAATGATACTGCTGTTATATGTGTTTCTATTATACACAGCCTTAAATCCATTTTAGAAGATTCAGTAAAATTAATTAATTATAGTCAAATTTATTATTCAACATTTTTATTTGCTTTATGATACATTAAATGATAAATATATCTAGAAAATGTATACCAACTTAGAACATAATGCTGTAACTTATTAATTATATCAGTTTACAGTTGTCACATTTTTGCTGTTCTCATGTGGTTTATGGTTTACCTGGCACTGTGTCCTTCTTCTTTAATACAACCCCCAATTATAGCATTATTCCTGGGAAAGAAATTGACAGCATTGGCATGACCCTCCTTTATGGCCATTTCCATAAAAACTTTGTTGTAAATTGTAAGGCCCTCTAGTACACTTTTGAGCAATTTTATGAGGCCATACTCTACTTCATTCATTCTTATATTCTCTCAATAAGTCATTGTTGAGTCTATACACTATACAGGTATAAGTCTATATGTTTGGTATACAATTACAAAAACACATCGATCCAGTGTAGAGGTAGACATGGAGCTCTGAACAGAAAGTGGTGGGATCATGGAAGGCACATTTGAGGTCACCAAGAGATGAGTGAAGACTTGAAAGATGAGAAGTTTCTCAGAGAATATTGGAGAAGGCATTATAGACAATGAGAACAACATATGCAAAGACAGAGACATAAAATAAACCCAATGCATTCTAGGAGATGCAGGTAATTCAGTAGCAGTGAGTTAAACAAGGCTTGAACTCGGGAGGTTGGGGAGAGATACAAAATTGAACAAAGTACACAGGCACCACATCATGAAGCAAATATTGATGCATTAAGAAAGGAGTTTAGATTTTTAATCTGTAATTAATGGAAACTATTGAAGACATTTTGTCATGATAATAATTTCATGTCAGAATTATAACTCTGGCATCTATGTGATCATTGTTTTGGAGTTGAGAAAGTTTAGAGGTGAGAATAAGTGCAAAGTTATTATATGAGGTCAGAAGAAAAATTAGTATCTGCTTTATGGTAGTGAAAGTTGGAAGGAAAAATAAAGTAGTGAAACACCTTATTTCATGAGAAAGGGAATAAAAGCAATACGACTTAAGAATCGATTGAATATGGAAGACATTGTCTTATAACCGATTTTGTAAGAATTATTCGGTAAGATTTCGTGAACTCATACAACGGAGAGAAAAATTCAATTTGATTGGTCTAAGTCTGAAGTATAGAATATTTTTCATTAAAAGCAATTTTAATAACTTATGCACAGAAAGTTTGCCAGTCACACTTTGGCAATATTAAAAATAACTAAATAAAGGAAAATTTGGAAGAAGGAAGGAAGCATGCGGGAAATCCTTACTCTGTAAGGCAATATTACCAAATTTAAGATACAGACTTGACTCAAAAGGTATTTCTATGCCATTTCCATAATGTATAGTAAAAAATAAGAATGAGGGTCAGATGAAAAGAATTATGTAAGATAAGTTTTTTTAACAAAATAATTTTCTAAAATTAGAGCATCTAATTCTAAATTATCTTTCCCAGTTAATGAATAAGAGGCTTTCTCCTCAGTACTAATGTATGTAACAAGCATTCTTTAGTATTAGTAAAAAAAAAAAAAAAAAAGGAATATGTATATAAATATATTTTCATTATATTTCAACATTTATCAAAACACTGGCCACATTCAATGCCTATTTTGTGTTCACTTGTCAGAGAAACGTGGCATGGGAAATCAGTTGGAAAAGTTTTGTTGTTCAGACAGATTCACATCCAGAACTTTAAAGAAACTGAGGCTTTCACACCAAATCAAGTTTTGTAAAGACTGAAAATTATCATTAGGCAGAGAATGTGTCTTGCATTTTGCAAAAGCAGCTGATACTGACATTACATGAAACTTGGAATTTCAATTTGAGGAATGCTAGTGCCCGATTTTGTTTTAATGGGTTTGGGGTGGCTGTTTAACCGTTTTGCTTTTTTAATTTCTACATTGGATCACCATATACTGTACACAAAAAAATTATAAAAGCCTACAAGTTGCTGTGAGATATTTTTCCTAAACAAAGAGAAATGTCAAACTATCTTTCTGGATGCTTTCGATAAAAGAAGTATTACAAAATAGGTGATAAGACATTCCCTGGCAGGGAACATGATCTAATACTGCTTATCACAACACTAAGGAAAGCAAGAATTTCAGATCCTACTCCCACCTCCTTCATTTCCTCTCTGCCGGATCAAATTTAACTACTTTTTAGTTCTAGCTCTCCCTTTGTAAGAAAACTGTGCAAAAGAGTAGCTATTTGTTTCACATTTTGATGTGTGTGTGTATGTGTGTGTATAAAAACAGAATTAATGTAGCATCCATTAAGAGGTCTGAGAGTCTTGGAAGTATATCTTGCTCTAAAATACCATTACAGTCATGAAAATCAGCAATTATCTAGTTGCCAGGCTAAAAACAACAACAAACAATAACAACAAAAAGAGCTAGGTGAGAAAATGGGGACAGAAAGTAATATTTATTTCATTCCTACTTTGAGCCAAAAAGTGTGTTAGATTATTGTTATGCTCAATTTATTCTTAGAACAGATTAGGAAACTAAGACTCCCAGAGATTGAATTATTTTCCCAGTTGGCAATAGCCAGCCAACAGCAGAAGCAGGATTTTAAAACAAGTCTGACTCCCAAATCCATGCCTCTAGCCCCATGGTGAACCTCAGGCCAGGGTGGTCAATTCTGCTGTACAGATGAGGTCAGCACCATCAAGACAGCCAAGGAAGTAATATCTGTCAAGATGAAACAACTCAGTCTACAAACTACTTAACTTGAATATAAATTGAAGAATAGGATTTCTAAAGAACAGAGGAAAGAGAACATGGACACAAAACTGAGTTTCCGTAAGAAGGACAAGTGAATGATTAAAAATAAATCTCTCACGATTTGCTCCCATGGGCAAAAAAATGTTTTTCAATCCTGCTTAACCCAAAGTAATCTGAGATATTTAAAGCAATATAACCACTGGTGACAAACCAGAGTTTATTATATTCTTTCACAAGCCATGACTTCTCAGAAACAGAAAGTACATGTGGAAAGGGACCTAGGTATCTATATTAGAGTGTGCAGCTTTCTACCAACTATTGTCTTAGTTTGCTAGGGCTGCCGTAATAAATAACCAAAAATGAGGTGGCTTAGAGCAATAGAAATGCATTCTCTCACAGTTCTGGGGGCAAGAAGTCTGAAATCAAGGCGGAGTAGGACCATGCTCCTTCTGAAGCTTATAGGGGAGAATCCTTCCTTGCCTCCGCTAGCTTCTGGTGTTTGCCAGAAACCCTAGGTGATCTCTGGCTTGTAGATGCATCATTCCAATCTCTACCTATTCTGTCTTCAGATGACCTTCTTCTCTAGTGTATCTGTCTGTGTCTCTTCTCCCTTTCTTACAAGGACATCAGTTATTCTACACTAAGGGCTCATCCTATGCCAGTATGGACTCTTCTAAACTAATTGCATCTGCAGTGAATATTCCCAAATAAAGTCACATTCTGAGGTACCAGAGATTAGGACATCAATATATCTTTTGGGGAGATACAATCCAACCCATAATATATATATGAATAAGATCCTATATTTGAACCTATTTGATCCTATATTGGAAGTTCCACCCATAGAAGCTAGGCTAGAACATCTAGTCTCCATTTTAGTTGGGAAAGCAGGATGTTTTCTGGTCCTAGTGGGCACTCAGATACAAGTGGAAGAGGGAAATATGCACAACATCTAAGCCAACCCTTTACTTTACAGACAACTTTCAGTGTCTTTAGACACACCAGTAGTTAATAGCAGAGTCCCAGATTAGAAACATTTCAGAAATCCAACTATTACTCCAAAATAAATGCATAGTTTCATTTGCAAAGTAGACCATCATTACCTAAAGATAACAGCATCTGCAGAAATACTTACTTAGCAACTAAATCACAAGGTCTTCCTCAGAGCTTCCTTTAGGCTAGAAATAGTCCCTGCTTAGCCAGCTGGCCTGAAAAACTATAGACAAACATAAAAACCAAAAGATTGTAGAGCTCATCCTATCCCCTCATCTACTTGGAAGATTACATACCACACTATTTTGAGACTGGATAGGGCGGGGGGTGTATACAAGCTAATGGCAGGGGGAAATGCGTGTTTTTTGTGGGTTTTTTTTGTTTGTTTGTTTTTTGCTTTTTTAACTTTGAAGCATGTTTTTTACCTGGAAACACCTACCTTTTTAGTCAATCAAATAGATAACTTTTTTCTACTGTTATTTAAATATAAAGGCAGAACTCTTTGGAAAGACGATGACAAGCATGATTTGTGCAGTGGTCTCCGCTCTGATACTGACCAATGAGCCCAGGCAGATGTCAGACACAGGAACATTTTCGCACCACCTGTGGCTGTGGTGCCTAGATCAGCAGGAGCACTTAGTGATGCTATTTCTAGGAAGCCTGAGAAGTCTTAAAGGACACCTACACTGTCCTGGTTTTAGAAACATACTTCAGAAACACCCATTTCTCCTACCTTAATTTTGCCTTGTTGTTTTCATAATTTATTTCATTTGCCAAGAAAGCAAACGTTTCCCTATTAATACTATCCTGGTAATAAAGAGAAATTAAGTATATGTCATTTTTCATCTCTTTAATGTACAACAAGATGTATTTTAAATTCACATATGGGCACATGGAAAGAGACAATGATGTTATTTCTTATTTGGTTTTTTTTTTATGCAAACATAAAGGTGGAAAGATTGATAGGCAAATATTCTAACAGTGCTTGCTTGAATTGCTCATATCATATTTTCATTGAGCACTAATTATATGAAAGATACTGTGTCAGATGGTCATGGAAATTGGAAGAACTATGAGATAAAAACCCTGCTTCCATGGATTCTGATCTGAGTAAAGAGAATAAACACATGCTTGAAGAGGAAGGCAGATCAGTATACAAAGAGACCCTGAACATTAAATGCATTGTGAAAGTGATTTACAATGAAGACTCATGTGAGAATCACATCTGCTTAGAGAAGAAATCTGCAAACTACAGCCCACAGGCCAAATCCACCTGCTGCCTATTTTTTTTTATTAGAGAAGTTGTGAGTTTACAAAACAGGCTGCCTATTTTTATATGGCCTGTGAGCTATAGATGGTTTTCAAGTTTTTAAATGGGGATCAAGTGTCAAAAGAAGAACAATTTGTCATGACAAATGAAAATTATATGACAGTCAAGTCTCAGTGTCAACAAATACATTTTTATTGGAACACAGCTACATTTGTTTGGTCACGTATTGTCTATGGCTGCTTTCAGGCTACAGTGGCAGAGTTGAATGGTTACTGCGGAGACTGTATGGTTCAAAGAGCTTAAATATTTATCATATTTATCAAACTTTTACAGAGAAAAAGTTTGCCAATCCCTGGCCTAGTGGATCAAGAAAAGCTTTATGATCAATCTGGATTTTGAATTGAATCTTGAAGGATAGTAAGAAATTATAGCAGTAGAATGGTGGAAGGGGTGATTGATAGGGAATGGGAGAGGAATGAGCAAACATAGTGCTGGGAAGACACAGACTTGGGCAGAAGGGAGTGACCACATCAATGTGGCTGGGGTGGAGAGCTGATGAAGAAGGTTAAGACAGCTTAATACTTAAAAGACAGGCTAGGCTTAGCTTGAGGAGGGCCTTCAATGCCAGGATAAAGAAATCCTCCTCTCCATCCACCCACACAACCCCCATTTCCCTCTGAGAAAATAAAAGCAACGAAGATTTTTTAAAACTGAAGGGTAATTTATTCCAAGGAAAGTTTTTTTAAGCAACTAATTTGGTAACAATGTGTAGGATGATGGGAGGTTGTTGGGAAGAGGAAGAGAAACAGATAAGGGAGAATGAAGCAAAGATTTAGATAGGAGACGCTTAACTAATCCTACAGTGAGAGACACGTGTGGGTGCCTTCTTGATGTCTGTACACCCAGAACTCAGTATAGAGGATGCACTTAATATTTACTGGTGAAGAAATGCAAAAATGAATACAAGAGAAAAAAAGAAAGTAAAAGTAAGAAAAAAGGCATCGATAGATTTTGGCAACAGGCTGAGTGAAAGAATTAAAGAATAAACACATGAAGAGAATTGTTGTATGGAAGGGAACCAAGTTTGGGGGTTTAGCTTTAGCGATGCAAAGTTTTAGGGGGCAAAGGGGCATCCACAAGGAAGTGTCTAACAGGCAGTTAGAAATGTGAGAAGCTTGCAAGAAGCAAGCTCAGAATGGACGTAGAAATCAGAAGCGTTCATCTACTTCTTAAGAGATAAACCCTGAGTCCAACAGTAACAACGCACTTCTCATTAATAATTTAATTGGTAGGAGTTTGATATGCTTATGTTTATTTTAGGATGGATATGCAACTTTCTAAACTTCAGGAGAGAATTGGGAAGTGCCTGGCAATTTGCAAGAGGCACTAAAGGTAAACGTACTAACATAACATTAATTGCCCTTAGAGATTCTACCCCCACACCAGAATGTCCATCAGCAACAGAGAAAGGAAGAGAGAGAACCAGAGAGAGAAAGAAACATCAGAGCATCATGCTATTATTTACAAACAGTTACTTGCTTCTGAAAAGTTATGATGCTGACGAGGTAAATGGTAGAAAATACTGGCTTCATTTTTTCCCCACACCTAGATATAGTATTGTAAGTGGTATCTGTGAAAGAGGTTTCTGAAACGTGTGCTTATAAATATTCTGTATTTATGTTCAACACTGCCCTAGAATACTTCCCTTATCATACCCATTTGTAGCAATTAGAAGTTTAAATTATGCTTTAACAACTGAATGACTCTGGGAGCACAGAAAGGGGCATGTAACAATTTCACGGTGTGACATACAATCCATGAACTGCTCTAAAGCCAGAGGGTTGCAATAAATAAAGTGGCTGTTATCTCTATCAAACTTACTCAAAGACAGACATATATATCTGCAAAATCTTTAGGCAATTCAGCATTTCCTGATGAACACTGAGCTTTCTTGAAATATATACTTAGCCATGGAATCTAGAAAAGTCTCTCTGTGTGTTTTATAAGCATCATTATCAGCACAATGGCATCCAGGGAATGAAAAATATCTCTTCCAGGGATTTATGTTTGTTAAGAACTCAGAAAGCACAGAATCTGCACCTGCTACAAGATAATATTGGCCTTGAAGAGCAAAACAAAGATTTCAACACAAAGCTAAAGATATTTACACTATTTGGGATATTTACTATCTGAGTCATGGGAAAATTAAAACTTAAATGACTCCCCTAAATAAAGGCACCTAAAGTCCAGAATATTAAGACACCATAAGATACAAAGAATTTAGATTAGTGCCGGAAAACAATAGAAAAGATACTATAGATCAGATTACAAAGGAAGGAAGGGTGGGCCAGGCTCTGCCAGGATTTACTATTCATTCCGCCCACACACATATCTTACACTAAATTTTCAATTTTCAATTGATAGAGAACAGAGCTCAGATTCCACAGTTTTTTAGTCCTGTTATGCAAAACACTGAGACCCTTGAGGATGGCAGCAAGAACCTCAAATGGTTTCTCAGGTCTTTATCTGCAGTGTGCTGTTTCATATGACATTGTCCATGCCATCTCCAAATAACAAATTAACCCTTTCCACCTCTACCGTGTAACTGAATGCCCTCCTGTCAGCTTCATGCCTGTGACAATGAAATGAACAGGAATCCTCAAAGACACCTACTAAAGCCCATGAAAATTCAGGATAAAATCTAAACAGTAAGCATATTCTTACTTCAGTGCTATTTACAATAATAATACCTTGAATTTAAATAGTTGCTTTCCTCCAAAAAGCACAAAATGTTTTCATGTATATTTCTTTATTCAGTCTTACTAGTTCCCTATAAATAAAAAGGTAAGGATTTGTTCATTCCATTTTACACGTAGAGAAATTGAGACAACTTTGTCCATGTACTAGTGAGTGGAGGCATAATTAAGAATTTCTAGTACCTGAGTGAGCTCCAAGATTTATACTCCAGTGGATAACCAAAAATTTCACCAGAGCATACATGATTCCTTTAAACTTGAGTTACCAATTCAAATTTCCATCCTCTATATGCTAAATTCGAATAATATAAAACTTACTGCTGGCAGATGGTGGCTTTGGAAGATCTAAAGAATTAAAGGTAATTCCTGATTGCCAGTGTGCAAACAAGTAATCTTTACTGAGATGAAACAAGTAAAATATTTCTAATGTCACATTTTCTAGTATAAGCAATAATTTTTGGCTGTGTAAAAATTAAATATTTAAATCTGATTGCTATTCTGTATCTAGTGACTTTTTAAAATTTTTGTTTTTGTTTTTATTTCATGACCAAGGAATCAACTTAAAAAGAGTAAGAGAAGATCTCAAGTTTTCTTAGGGGCCGGCTCGATAGCCCAGTGGATAGGGCGTCGGCATACCACATGGGAGGCCCCGGGTTCGATTCCCGGGGACCTCTCCTAGCGGGCAGACCGCCTTGAGAATGGCAAGCCGCCATGGGCGGGCCGGAGCCACCGTGGGCAGGGCAAGAAGCTGCCGCAGCCAGCCACCCGTGAACTGAAAAGCCGGCGGTGAACAGACGCAGAGACCGCCCACAAGCGGGGAAAGCCGCGCCTGCGCGGTGTCCAATCTCGGCGCGTCCCCGCAGCGGGGGGAAGGGGAGATATGTAATAAAATAAATATATCTTTAAAAAAAAAAAAAAGTTTTCTTAAACCCTGAGCAAATTCCTAACACAAACATAAAACATATAGTCATATTAATTGTTAATGTGCTGTTTCACAGGTCAAAAATACTGCTTAGATATGATTATTGAAGAACCAAGCTGTGGAAAGACAGTCATAAAGGTGTCAAAATGAAAACAAAAAAGCAGAAAGTAGGTACTCTACAAAAAAAGAAATAGGGCCTGATGGTCCTTTATAGGAAGCTTTAGAATTTCTGAAAGACAAAGGTCAGAGGTATTATGTGATATGTGCAAAATGAGAAAAGGCACAAAAAGTTTTATTCAAAAAGAAAAGGCTATAACCAATGTGTTCAGAGCCAAAGAGAACCATTATAGAAAATCGCTGATGAAAATGAATTTAGTTTATGATTACTATATGACAGGCATTGCGCTAAGTAATTTCCACACATTATCATGTAATTCTTACAATTCTTTACGTAGGTGTTATTTTGCCCCATTTACTAATGAGAAATTGGGTTAAGAGAGGTTAACTTGCCATAGGTCCCACAGTTGTTCATGAACAAGAGTCAGAATAGAAGCCTAGAAGCTTGCTCTTAGTCACTCCGCCACGCCATCTAATTTTGAGAAAAATGTTAAACCTTCAAGTAAAAGCACCAAAAACTTGCTCAAGGATTTTATCTGTCACATCAGTTCCTCTATGTTAGCCTTTTTTCACTTACTAAGGGACGGATGGGTCAAAGAAACATTCACATATTAGAGCTATTAGTCTCATCTCTCAGGAACCTGCAAGGCAATTCTGTCCATGAACTAGTGAGAAGAGTCAAATTAAGAATGTCTAGTACCTGAGAGAGCTCCAAGATTTATACTCCATCCCCATTCCACCCCTGTAAGTTAATAACATGCTTGGGTACCCATCATGTACAAATCTATGTAATAGAAACTGTGGCCAGCTCTGTACCCTATTTGGTTTTGTTCCTGCTGATTTCAGCTGCCCACACCCTTGCATTAGCATAATTTTGCCATCCGTGGAGAGAAATAGCAGCATATACACATCATTCTCAACCAGACAGTAGAATAATTAGCTGCCATTAAAAATAAACACTATTGGTAAAATCTGTGTTAATCTCCAATTTGATAAGCAGGACATACAAAATCAATCATAGCCTTGCTTTCCTTCCCTATCTCCCACTCTTTTCTCTCACAGTCCACACTCATCCACATCATTCACATAGAATTACTCACATTCCACATCATCCACATGGAATTACTTTCCAATCCCTAAATATATCATCCTCTTTCACTGTTCTGGGTCTTTGCAAATACTGTTTTTTCTTCTTGGGTCTTTTCCTCTCTTTGCACTTGACAAGTTCTTGTCTTTCGATATCCAGTTCAAAAGTCTTCTCTAAAACCCTCCCATTTTCTATATTGCCTTCCCCCTTGTATGACCTCTGGGCACTTTAGCCAAGCAGCTATTACCTAGCAAATCATGTCTGCCTCTCCCGCTAATCCATAAATTCCAGCATCTTGAGCAGTGACCAACATTTAGCAAAGAATAAATGTTGACCGGGTGGTTGGTGAATGAAGGAAGAAAGGGGCATAAGAACCTATGCTTTTCCTCACATGCCTTATAGCTATGGTGCAGATTTGTGAGTTTCTGCAAGCACTGTGCTGTTACTAACATAATTGTTCTCCATGAATTCAAATAAAGATAAAAACATCGATATTTATCCCACAGGAAAAAAAAAATCTACTTGGGGTTAGTGGGACTATAAGAGATGGGGTGAGCTTACAGGGCAGAAGTTCAGGAACCATAAAAAAGGAGAGGTGAAGGAATAGGAAGGAAATGACTAAGAAAGGCAGCATACAAACTGATTTGCTGTCATCATCACAAAATTTAAAAAACCACACACACACAATAGCTCTTATTTACATTAAGTTGCCTCTACACAAGGAGAAGTCTTGATTCCGTAGCTGATTTTCCTCTCAGATGACAGTGCTTGGCTCTCTGGCCCTTTACAGTGGCAAGACCTTCTCCTGCTGAGTCATTTGTTGCAGTTCTATCTGGCATCATTCCTCTACCGAGAATGTATTTCCTCTTCCTATTCATCAACATTGTTTTCTTGATAAATTCTGCAGCTATTGACGTTACATAGTGCAAGTACCCTTTGCCCTTGGAAACTACATAGGGTGGTTAATGAACATTTTGTCTAAAATGTTTTCGTGTTACAGCCTCTGATTTATTCTTAAGAAATTACCTTAAAGAATGGAATACACAGAAATCTACTTCTAAGAGCAAGGGCAATTGAAGTAAAAGCTACTTGTGTTTGTTGACTTTATATTCACAATCATGACTTCAGTATTTTAAGTGGACAGAATTTACTGGGGGGAAATAGAAAAATAGAAAACTTTCTATTAAGAGTATTTCAATAATTCATTCAACCAGCATATGCCTGGTGCTCTGCTAATTTCTAGTTGCTCAAAATCCACAGGAAATACTCTAATTATAATGCAGAATGATAACTGGTAAAACAATCTACATAATGGGTACAAATCTTGCTCACTAAAAAACTCAGTGCATAAGAATTTATTTAGTTATTTTCTATAATTATGGGTTTTGTTTTTTGTGCTTTTTTTTTTTTCTTTTTATTCTAAGCCCCCATCTACTAGGCCAGCAGAAAATTTGGCCTTGGTAATTTTTGGAGCTTTCTCCATCATTTTCTTACCTGGGTCATTAGAATGATGTAGAAAAGAGGGTGGAGGCTTTCTCTTTGATTATTGTTTATCTGCAGGACCCCTCAAATCCAGGGACTTCTACCACTAATGTGTCCTGCAATGGAAACAGGAAGCTTTAACAAAGCTGGTGGTGGTTTTTTTCTGCCTAAGTTCCCCAGTCAACTTCTTTGTGGCCTGACTATAGAGAAGCAGTTCATGAAGTGTTTAAGAGGGCAGACTCTGGCATCACTTGGATCCACATCCTGGTAATTATCCCACTGGGTGTGATACCTTTTGATTGTATTTGATTGTATTCAGCTGAGATGTCTTTGGTTAAATTATGTTAAGATTAGGGCTTTGATTCAACCATGTCAGTAGGGTGTGACTCAGGGTTGAGTCCCCGCCCCCTTGGTGGGCTATATAAACAGACACTCACTGAAGAAGACAACAGGAAGAGAGAGAGCTATGTAGACCTGGAAGAGGAGAGAGCTTTGTCATGTTTGATCCTGGGGCCCCGAAAGAGCTGAGCCATTTGCCTGATAGTTTGCAGTCAAAGAGAACAGAGCCTTAAGAGGAAGAAGGAAGGAGAGACCAGGCAGAGATTACCCACCATCTTGCTTCATGTGACAACTGACTTTGGTGAGAAAGCAGCATTGAGTTGGACTCTTTAGGGCCTTGTAACTGTAAGCTTTTACCCCAAATAAATACCCCATATAAAAGCCAACAGATTCCTGGTACTTTGGATCAGCACTCCTTTGGCTGACTAATACAGTGACCATCTGTGTAATACCTGCTTCATAGAGTTATTGTGAGAACAAAATGAGATAATTTAGTATAAAATGCATAGCACAGTATTATGGCACATAGTTTATATTCAGTAAGTTAGTCACTAATATCATCACTGCCTGTTATTATTATTATCAACACCATCATGTTCAAGGTACTACCAGAAAGAATAATAGGTGCCCCCTACTCTTGGGACCTCAGATCTCTTTTCTTCCTCCCTTTTCCAGCACAGAGAAATCTTTCTTTTCTGGGAGAGAGATCCTATGCTTCCCACTACTCTCTTAGATTCTCCACCTCAGGTTGCACACTGTTGAATCTTGGTGGAGGCACCTGCCATAATGTCCTCAATAGTTGTATGATTTTTAGGAGGAAATTTCTTTTCCAAAGACTGCCCTGGGAAAATAATAGGAGGGAAGGAAAGGAGGAAAATACAGAAAAAAAACAATGCACTAATTTCTATCTCAAAAGCAGAGATGATCCACCTTGTGCCTAAAAGGGTGACTTCATGTTTCCTGGGAGAAAGAAGGGTAGAGAGAAACATTGCTGTAGCAGTTTGGCAGTTTGATATAGTTATGAATTCCAAAAATAGTTATTGGATTATGCTTGTAAACTGGTCTGTTAATCTGGGCATGATTAAGTTATGATTAGGGCGTTGACTGGGCCATGTCAGTAGGGCATTGAGCCCCACCCCTTGGTCGGTGGGCTCTCAAAGATAAAAAGACATGGCAAAGGACAGGGTTGGAGTAGTTTTGATGTTGGAGTTCTGCTGAGGAAGGAGAGAAGGCCCCAAAAAAAGACATAAGCCATTCGCCTGAGAGTTCACAGCTAGCCTTGTGGAGAGAGGCAAAGTCTAGAGAGCCTCATAATCTACAGCTGACCTTGTGGAGGAAACAGAGGAGCTGAGCCCGGAGAGAAACAGAGCCCTGGGAAGAGAGGAATCAAAGAAGCCCGAACCCTGGCAGATGTTGGCAGCTGTCTTGCTCCAACATGTGGCAACACACTTTGGTGAAGGAAGAAACTTATGCTTTATGGCCTGGTAACTGTGAGCTTCTGCCCCAGTTAAATACCCTTTATAAGGACCAACAGATTGCTAGTATTTTGCATCAGCACCCCTTTGGCTGATTAATACAATTGCCCACTCAACTGTGTGTTCTCCGAGGGGAGGGACCAATTCTACATTATTCTCCATTGTAACTCTAGTCTTGCTGAGGGCTGCCACATCATAGTCATTTAATACATTTTTGTTGGATAAATAAAATAAATAAATTTCTGTAGGAAGAAATAGCAGTACACAATTATGAACCTTAAAAAAGTTTAGATGTTTAGAGAAATACAGATAGATGGGAGCATAGCATTAGAGGGTGAATTTTAAAAGACAGATAAAAAAGCAAACAATATTATAAAACTAGCCAGGACGAGCTCATTGGTTATACTAAAAAGTTTAAATCTTTCCTATAATGGAAGCATTGATTTAAGTAGAGGATTAACAAAATCAGTTATAAGTAATATGGATATGGAGTAAGACTAGACACAAAAAGGAGCATCATAGAGGGAAGGGCTAAGTGAACTTTCCCACCCTTTGACTTTGGGCTTTTGTGTTTTCCTTTGACCAATAGGATGCTAATAGACATGACTCAAGCAGCAGCATG
Source organism: Chaetophractus vellerosus (assembly GCA_004027955.1). NCBI lineage: Eukaryota > Metazoa > Chordata > Mammalia > Cingulata > Chlamyphoridae > Chaetophractus > Chaetophractus vellerosus. The sequence goes on from PVKH010003288.1 coordinate 17,822, forward strand.
AAATGTGCTTGTGTAGTTGGGGTACCCTTTGAGCTCTGCTGGCCTGTCATGAGAAGAACATGTCCCAGTAGGCCCCAGAATCAGACACATGTACCAGGCCTGAGCCCAATGTAGCCTGGATCCCAGAGCTCAAACCAAGTCTAGTGAGAATAAATAAATTGTTGTTATAAGGCATCTATTGAATTTCATTAGAGTAGTTAATCCTAGAGTCCTCTGGGTCCCAAAATTTGAGTTTTTTAAGCTAGTGTCCTCCTCCTCACACTGCTATCGCTGCCGTCGCAAATCCATACAAGACCCCTTGAGTGTTACTTTAAAAATTATGAGCAGGTTCCACCTTCTTGGAAGGAGTCTTTGAGAAAGCTTGTGACTTTGTTCTTAGACAATTTTAAAATACTACAAACCATTATTTGGAAGAAAAATCTGAGCTTAATGACCTAACACCAATGCAAATGCTTTGAGATAGAAAATTAAGGTTTAATAATGTAAATTGGGAATATCTTTTAAAAGAGCCATGCCTCCACAAATTGTGTTTTTTTTTAAATTTATTGAAGTATATCATTCATACATGAACATACATAAACTATAAGTGTTCAGTAAATATCATGAACTTACAAAACAAACATGCGTAACATCATACAGGGCTCCCACACATCACCCCTCCACAAACATCTCGCATTGCTATGAAATATCTGTTAACAAATCATGAAAGAGCATTGTCAAAGTATTACTACTAACTATAGTCCATATCTTCCTCCCCTATAAATTTTTTAAAAGATTTATTTATTTATTTATCTACTTTTATCCATTTTTATCCCCCCCCTCCCCTGTTTTTGCTGTTTCTGTGTCCATTCACTGGGCAACTCTCTGTGTCCTTTCCCTGCCCTCTCTTCTCATCCTTCTCCTCCTGTCTTCACTGGGATTTGATCCTTGGAATCTCCAATGTGGAAGAGAGATGTCCTACCACCTGAGCCACCTTAGCTCCCGGTTTTTCGGTGCGTCTCGTCTTGGCTCTCCCTTGTGTCACTCTCCTATTACATCATCATCTTGCTGCGTGGCTTGCGGGGCCTGATGGCTCACCCACTTGTGGGGCCTGACAGTGCACAAGTGCACAGGGCTTGGCGGCTCATCAGCTCGCCGGGGCCTAGTGGCCCACGCACCTTCTATATTTTTCTTTTCTTTTTTTTTAACCAGGAGGTCCCAGGGATCAAACCCAGGTCCCTCCATATAGGAGACGGATGCCCAAACCCCTGAACCACATCCGCCACCCTGCTATATCTCTTAAGGTTGAGCAAAGATACCGAAAGTTACAGTCTTTTCCCATACAGGATGTTCATATAATAAATCAGGCTTAGTTTATCACCAGCAGTCTAAAACCCAAACCTAGGGAGAAAAACTAGGTCTGGGGACACATGCATGGTTTCTAATATAGCGAATGTTTAGCCTACCCTGATTATCACAAAATCAGGACAGAGAGAATATGCACATCACAAATTGTGTTATTAAAAAAAGTTTCTTTTCATAAACTAGATTTGAGCCACACTATCACAGTATGAGTAGCAATTACCATGTATTTGCAGAGTTGTCTGACTTGTTCTATGGGTATTGGATGTAAAGCATGGATAAAGACAATAGTAAGGCCTTATGGGTTCTATCCTCTTTTTACTTCATACTGTAAGAAAGACTGAAAAGGAGCTGACCTGGCTATGGCCAGCACATGCTAGTCTGGATGACTGTGTTCAAATGAGACCTTCATTAAGGCAGAAAAACCCTCTCAGGGTGTGGCTCAAGGGTGTCTTTTGGTGGCTCCTAAAGCAAGACCACAACTCTCTGACTGCATGTGGACTTTTCCCCAAAGACAGTATACATCCTCACTATTAATCATCTTGGATGAGCTCTACTCTGAGGCAGGAAGTAAAGACTCAGGGCCTTTGATTGGGGTAAAAGGAAATCACTTTGGGCCTAGGAGTTTGGATGGGAATCTAAGTCATGGATATTCTGTGGCCTTCCTGGAGAGGGGATGTCAACCAGCCTGGAGCTGACCCACTAAGAGACCCAAGATCCTGTGGATTTTAATAGTAGCCATTTATGCCACAATTGTAAATTACTCCCTTTGTTGTACTTTCCCTGCATAATGCCCAAACCTTTAATAAACTCTCATTAATATTTGTAGCCTAGTCTCAGTTGTGCCGTGGGGAATTAAGAAGGGGTCCATTTCCTTTCTCGGGTTGAGAAAGGTAAATGTCGCACTTGCTCAAACATCAGAAAGGCTGTGGCAGTGGTAGTCATGCCTGGAGGAGAGGAGAGTGTGCAGATATGGTGGCGACAGCAGTGTGATGAGGGGGCCGTCACCCGGTCCTGAGCACATGCAAAGTAGTACCTGGGGAATGCTCAAAAGTAAAAAGAACAAATTTCAGTAATTAGGCTGGTAGAGGCTCAAGCTATGATAATTTGGGCATTAAAAGAAAGCATCATCTTATTTTATAGTCACCAGCTGCTAAAATCTGGAACCTGTGGATTATAACAGTATATCACTAGGCAATATTTTTCCAATTTACACCAGACTTTTTCTTTAAGATGTAAAATTCATTAAATATCATAGGAATAATTAAGAGCACCAGCTAAAGATATGTTTATTTAAAAATAAATGTTTTTCACACAATAAAAAAACTCTATCTTCATGAATAATAGCTAACTTGTATAGCAAGCAACCACTTACACTGACATATGGAAGGAATGCAGATAGCTGAGGGGTTTGTGTAGGCCATTAGTAATAAGTTATCTTTAAAAAGATGTTGTTCTCAATGCCAAAAACATATTATGAGACAAAGGAAATCATATTCTTGGCTTTTTAAAGGTACATTTGGCTTCTCTCTTTAAAATCTACTGCCCTGAAATTAAAGCATTAAAATTTGAAAAGAATGTATACTTTCAAAAAATGCAGAGCATCATTTTTAGTTTAATTATTTATAACAGCTTAAAACAGTTTTATTTCCCTAGCCAAGTTAATTTAAGAACTAGATTGAGAAAAAGCAAGATTTTTCTCTCTGCTAGAAAAGAACATATGTCTGGTGCTTTCAAATGAAGCTTGGGTTTTAATTGATAATCTTTAATATTATTTAACACATTTAAATTTTTAAAATGCTTTTTATCAAAATACCTGACACTTTACTTATTCACTTGTAACACTGATAAAATAGAAAACTCAGCTAGACTGGCTTTTGTATGTGTGTGGTTCCTTTATTTTGAATTCTTACATTAGTCAGGATCAGTTTCAGCATAATATATGGCAAAGAAAGGGTACCCATCTCCTATGAAGTCTTTAAATATAAAGGCATTCATTTGGCATCCAGGCCATTGCAGTCTTTTGTATCTCCTTTGTATTATATCATATATTCAGAACCATCTTAAATATTTTAAATGAAAGAATTATTTGGTAGTATATGAGATAAAATCAGAAAATCCCAATTATAGTAGAGTTATTAATCTAATTTTCTGAGGTACAAATCCCTCTTCTTCACAGAAAAGATACTACATACTTCATAAAAGTTGTCTTTAAATCATGCTCTACGTAATCCAAGCTCTCGCATGTCAACAGTAGGACTGTCATATATGAAGGGGCAAATGGAGACATTCTTGCTTCTCATAAAATAGAGAAAGGTCTGTTAATTTGAAATTTTAAATCCTCTGGATTTTAAGATATTTTCTCTAGAGAATCCATCTTTCTTTCTTGTATTTGTTTACAGGTAGAATCCAGAGCTGTTTCTTATTAATATTTATTTACTTATTTTATTTCTTCATAGAAGATATGACACATGCTTTATTAGCACTGGACATTTGCAGAACCCTTAATAACAGGAAGTGGGGAGGGGACATAATTCCCAGAGAGTGCCAACAGCCTTCTAAAATAAGCAACTTATCTGCACTACCAAAACCAAAACATATATAAATATATGTACTTTAAAATCTACTGTTTGGTCTGTGAAAATTGCATAAAAACTAAATATTCCTCATAATATAGAATGTATCTATAAATGTGTTCCTTTATAGCTTCTTAAAAGAATTTACTTTAAAGTACAATGGTATAATCATAAATAAAAGGAGCTGGAGAGCAACATCAGACAATCTGGCTAAAAGAACTTTAGTGCATAAACATGAAATGTGTTAAGACTAGAGACTTTTCTATTATTAATGGAATGGAGTGCCATGAGGAAAGTCAAGGAGACAAGAATAATAGCAACGTCATGAATTAAATAGTAACTTAAAAGCAGTTCTTTATTTCCCTAGTACGTTGCATGTCCTTACCAAAGTTTATTCAGTGGGGAGTGATTAAACAATTCTATTGTTTCAAAGGAATAAAATCATTTAACATATAGGAAAATTACTTCAATATCAAGGATATTAGGGTAAGTAACAGCAGGCACCGAATGCAGTTATTTTAAAAGCTTGTACTCCAAAAAGGTCTCATGGCTTCCTTGGTTCAACAGACTTGCTGGCTTTCTATGACCTGTTATGTGATGTATATGTTCCTTACACCAAAACAAAAATCGAACTTGCAGTTTATCTTGTCCGAACTTGTTACCACCAGAGTTCAGTTCTGTAATTGTGAAAACATTATAAAATATTAATGATTCAAAGAGAAGCCTCAGAATGTAGAAAAGTTTAACACACACAGCCTCCGCCACTCCCAAAGTCCAGTAATCATTCACAAGTTTAGATCCAGTTTCTGTGATGCCCTTGGAATGCCCCCACAATAGCCACCTTGAAAAGCTCACAATGAAGATAAATTAGTTCCTCCTATATCTTTGTAACAAAAGGGACTTTCCCTTCTTTAAAGTTCGTTTTCATAGCCTAACAATCTTCATTTAAGGACCTTGAGGAAAATGATATGTGTTTTAATAATTCTATTTCCTCAGTGCCTAACTAGCATGACATCCGTTAATTAGTTCTCATAAAAGCTTATTGACTAAAAGAATGTATTTAAAAAGTACAAACATCTCAGAAATGTTTATCTACACATGTCAATTTCTATAATATAAGGATAAATACAAAAGCAAGCACAGGCAGCAAATGTTTTTAGTGAATGATCTACCAGAGCATTGAGTCAACTGACCAAAAGCAAGAAATCATGATTTATTTTATTTCCTTGGAATCTACGCTTACAAATAAAGTGAACACTCAATGCACCATAAGAATCGAGGAAAATAAAAGTTAAATTGGTGAGTAAGTTTTGATGCTTACTCCTTAAAATTTTAGACTATCTTCCTGAGAAGTTTGACAGGGATTTTGTAGCTCAATTAATATGGGTACAATAGAACTCTTGACTTGGGGTGGACATTATCATCTTCAGATAAAAATGGCAAATAGTATTCTTGGCAAATGATTAGGAAGCAGACTGTAGAATGACTTTGGACAGGGATATTTAGTGTCTGGGTAAAATTAAATAAAAAAAGATAAATACCATGACTCACTGCTACTAATCACCTACACACAGTACCTTCCAGGCACATTTATTTTTAGGGACAGCCAAACTTTACCACTTATTTTCATTGAGTCTGCTGCCAAAGTATCATCTCAGTCTTTGGAACTACTTTTCAGGCTCTTGAGTATGATTAAACATGAAACTATTTTCCTGCAGGGGCACAACTACTGGCAACTTCCACCCTTACCTGTCTCCCCAGGCAAACTACACATACTCTCCGGGAAGAGCAGTAGTACTGATGACAATACGGAGAGCAAACAAATAGATGGCACACTTAGAATAGTAGAATTGGAACAGGTTTAATTTGCAAAGAGATTATTCAAAACGGAGTCAGTGGGCATATAGGGGAAGCATGAAGGATCATCTGGAACCTGGGCTGTTAGCAGGCAGCCTGACACCACCGTGGGCGTGAAGGAATGAAGGAAAAGAGAAGTTACTGGAACCCAGAAGGAGAGGAGAAGGTATAACAGCAGGCTGCCTTAAAAGAACTAAAGACCTCACAGGAAGGTTAACCTCAGGGGCAAAAGGTAGGGTAAGGAAGGGTAGGGAGTTGATTTGGAGGAGAAAAGAACGTTATTTGGCACAACATTGGTAAAAGCCCGAGAAGGGAAGAAAAAGCCAGTAATTTGTAACAATGAATGCTTAGTAGATGGCTCTTATCTCCTCCCGGCAGATGGGTTTGGGTCTGAATGGTCCCTAGAAATAATGAGATTCTCCTCGTAGGGAATTCAACAAATATTTATTGATTGGCAGTTACTCTGTGTGAAGAACTGTTTTATACACTAGAGATTAGAACATGAATAAACCATGGGTTCTGTCCTGAAGAAGGTTGTAGTACAGGAGAAGTTAGGCTTATAAACAGATGATTAAAATATATTGCAATGATGGATACAGGCCATTAAACATTTTGTCAAACCCTAAAAATTATGCAGTGCAAGTGTAAATCATAATGTAAACTATAGACCATGGTTAGTAGCAATGCTTCAATAAGTGTTCATCAATTGTAGCAAATGTACCACACTAATGAAAGATGTTGTTAATGGGGGAAAGTGTGAGAGGGCAAGGGAATGGGGTTATATAGGAATCCCCTATTTTTTTGGTATAACTTTTATGTAATTTAAAACTTCTTTTAAAATAAAGAAAAAAAAACACAATGTGGAAAGTACATCAATGAAAATGTGAACTCCTTAAGGGCATGGCCCAAATGATAATTCTTTTTGTATCCCCAGTACCTAGCAACATGCCTGGCACAATAGTAGGGGCTAAATAAATATTTAATAAATGAAAGGTATAGAATCATGCAAGTAAGTAAGCTCTGAAGGGCTATCTCTATATGTTGAATTAGCCTTCAGAAAACTTGGTTGTAAAATAAAATTTGCAGTTCACAAGTGCGTTTTAACCCCTCCATTTACACCCAGGACCCCCTTTTTTTTTCATGTCAAAAAGAAACTTTATTACTTTTATAATAGCCTCTCAGACTTTCTTGCCAAATGTCTTCAGAACACGTGCTTTCTGAGCTGGAGATTCCTGACCCTTCTGAGCTTTTGGAGCTCCTGCCTTCTGTTCTGTGGCTTTCTGGGCAGAAACTTTCTGAGCTGAAGCCTTTTTGCCCACAGTGGTCATCTTTTTTGCTGGAAACTTAGCAGCAGCTGCTATGGCAATTCCCTTAGAAGCAGATGCTTTTTTAGGAGAAGCTTTAAGGAGAGCTGCCTTTTGAAACTTCTTAACGTCATGCTTAATTATTCTGTTCCTCATTTTCTTTGCCTTCATGACTTTAAGACAATCAAAATCTGTCCTCTTGGCTTTCCTTTCTCTGGCTTCAATCTTGGCCCATCTTGTGGCTGCCCATTTTGTATTGATATCTGCTTTCTCCCAGGCTTGTCGGACATACTTCTGGCGGGCACCATGTTGGAATTTGAGGATGAAGTCGTTGAG
>PVKH010003289.1:0-25232 GCA_004027955.1 Chaetophractus vellerosus
CAGCAAGCCTGGGGCTAATTGCATCTGCATCAATCAGCAAGATTGGATGAAGAATGGATGACGCTGTTATCCATTCAGTTGACTTCTTATAAAAGGGAACTGATTTCAACATTCGGAGAGAATTTCCCAGCTCGTCGTTTGACAGCGAACTTCTCCCAGGAACTCATCGAGGACCCTTCATCAGTCTTTCATCGGAGCCCCTGGCTTGCAGCCTGCCGGCGGAACCTGGACTTGTGTATCCCCACGGTCACGTGAGAGACTCTTATAAAATCTTATATTTTTTAACAGAGATCTCGTGTTGATTCTGTTTCCCGAGAGAACCCTGACTAGAACACCCGGATTTCTTTTAACTGCTCACATATTTTATATTACATATTTTCTCAGGGAAGTCTTTTGGATCATTTTGTCTACAGTAATATAATCCAGAAAGTATCATATTTCCTTTTCTTCAAAAACAATTATCACTGTCTGGAATTACCTTGCTGTGTATTTTTTCCCTTGTCTACTATCTCTATCTCCACTAGAAGGTAAGCGCCACAATATCAGAGACATTGTCCTTTTTGTGCCCTGCTGTATTTCCAGCTGCTGATAGAGTATCCAGCACACATAGGTAATCAAGTATTTGTTGAATAGGTGATTATTACATTAACTAGGTATTAACATCCCCATTTTTAAAGTAAGGAGTGAGTTCTGACATTGTAAAATAATCTGTGCAAGGACACAAATTAACTGCTAAAACCAATTTTGAAATTCGTGACAAGTTCCTGAATGTTAAGAAAACAAAACAGTATAGGAAAATAATAAAGATGAGGAAAACATGAGCAATTCAATTCTGATATGAGGAAAATAATAGGAAAGGCGTCACAAATCCACTTGAAAACACCTTAAATGAGCACCCATTCATTCATTCTTCCTTTCAGCAGTGTGTTCTATTGTTAGGTAAGAGTCCTAGCGGATCAATCTACGCTTCTAGAGAAAAATGACCGTTCTAGGTTATTGCAGGGGGATGAATATATGTGTTAAGGCTTCTAATATATTCTGTAATGAAGTGAGCTGACGTGCAGTGTAGGGAAAGGAAGAGGGGGGAAGAGTCAAACATCAAGACTCTTCCAATATTCTTGCAAAGGAGTAGCTGGACTCACGCATGTGTATTTGATGAAGCCACCGAATTCATTCTAGATTTTGCTTTTCCTCATTTGAAAACAACATTGGTCTAAGGTAGACTAGAATATGCATCAGAATCACCTGTAGGGCTTGTTAAAACACAGATTGCTAGGTAGAATCCCGGCCTTGCTGATTCAGTATGAATGGGGATTGAGAATATATATATACACGATCCCTTGTTCTGTATATATGTGTGCGTGTATGCGCGCATTCTTTCCCTTGGGTAAAATGAGGGCTTTGCAACCTCAATTTTTAAATTTAGGCTTCATAATATTTATATTAGTCAATAAATTCATGCTCTCAAATAAGTGATATTTACTTCTCTCTTTAAAGACTCATTTAACACTGATTCTTGAGCTACTGGCAGGGAGAAAGAGGAGAGATACTTCATTTGGCAGTGATGCCACCAACGTTTAAATAACTCTCAAAAAGTTTTAGAAAGGTGGCTACTAGCAAGTCCTGGAGGGGGGCATCTATTTATTTGTACATGCATGTACATATGAGAAAGTATTACAAGTGGTTGATATATAGAGATCAATCAGAAAATACTAAAAGTGGTTTGTGTGACAAAAGACAAATATGTTCAATAAAATAGAAATTTAGTTACTCTGAGAAATGCTTCAGTAGGTTTGAAAACACTTAGAATTGCTCACATTTCCACTGTGGAATGAATGATAACTACTCAGAGTAACAAATTCAGTTTCACAGGGCTGGAGAGAGTGGAAGTAGGTAAAAGGGAGAATAAAAGTAGCTGAAAGCTCTGGCAAGTCTTCACAGTAAGAGTTGGACCGGGAGCTACTGACAGGCTGATGACACGGGCCCCGGGCCGGCAAGGGGTCTCTGGGTGAGTGTCTTTGCCTCTGGATAGCAGGATGGGAAAAGCAGGAAGTGGAAGGTGGTAACAAGTACCTTAAAGAAATATGAACTTGATGAGCTGGTTAAGTAGTAGAAAGGGCATACAGAAAGCGTATTCTAACTGGTGAAAATGCTGAAAATTGCTGCCACCTCCTGGGCATTGCTTTTGCAACTTCATGTTGCCATGGTCACTTTTATTCTATGGAACCGACATTTTCATTAATATGAATAACGAAAAAGCAGGACTGATTTTGTTGTGCTTGCAGACAATGTTGATATTAAGGAGGAAGAAATGAATTTCAGCTAAGATCAGAGAACAGCTGTTGGCTATTTTCACGGGAGCCCATTAGGAAGTAACACAGTAAATGTCTAATTACAGATGGAAAACAGAGCACACTTGTAGAGAGGTGCTTTAGCCTAGCTAAAGATAGATTGAAAAGATAATACAAACAATATTGAAATAAATGATAAAAATATTTGAAATGAGATTGGAAATAGGCAAAATGTTTAACAGCTAAGAAAAAACATTGCCTGAATACTTGATGTGTTTGTTTCCTGGAACATTTTACTGTAAAAAATTAAACAACCACTGCAACAAAAACAGTTTTAATTTAAATATTCATGCCATTGCTTATGTTATTTTTTCCAAACCTGTCTATTAAAAATCACCTCCTACACTGAGCTACACAATTTATGTTTCATCAAAATTCAGAAAACAGAAGCTATTACTAAAGATTCTATTTTCTTGGCAATAATACGTGAAGGCTTACTTTTTTCCCTGTGTAATTGGAGAACCCTCATCAGGAGGCGAGTAGTCTGAAATAAGATTTGCTCCAAGAAAACTCAGCTGGCTATATAGAAAACTTGGGCTGAGAGATAGCCAACAGATTACAAGATGTGTGCGGCTCCTAATGCAGAAAGAATTCTGCCAGCTGCCACTTTAATATTTGCTGATTGCTAAATGTTAGCTATATGGTACGCAAGCCCACATTCATGGACACACACAACACGCCCCCCACCAGGATTTCCCCCCAAATTATTTGATTTCTTGTATACTTCCTCAGATAGGCATTTTTTTTAATTCAAAGGAAACATGAATTATGAACTAGTTTCTTTTCATCTTTCTTCCCTTCCCTTCTATTCAGGCACACCAATACAAACACATAGGACAATATATCCATTCCCTTCCCTTAGAGGCTTACCCATTTCTATATCTTTTGGGAAAATGTGCTTTCTGAAAGAAGGAAAGAGGCAATTTTCTCTATACACGCTCTTTTGAAAATGGAGAAATCTTAAAAAGGATGGGAGGAAATGCAGCTTTCTTAGTTTTTACCTTATGCTCAGTTCTCCCTTAATTTTCTAGCTTCCAGGAAAGTATTTTTAAAGAAAATCTACTGACCATAATTGCAACTAGTCTCATTAAATTCTCATTAGTTTCAATCTTAAATCCTTAAAATTCTTGTTCCTTGAAGTAATACTGGAAACCCTGAGTATAAATAGCAGTGGTGATGTGAGGAGCCAGCAGTGGTGGCATGGACTTTCCAGTGATAGACAAGATTAGCGACAAGGACATCCACTTCTAAGGAAAAGGGAGAAAGGACTCCAATTAACGCCATCTATTTTTCTGATGTAGGGGTGATTAGTTTGAGTGTAAGAGGCAAGTGGAAGGAAAGTCTGCTCTTCTAGGCTTTGCCATAAAGCATATTTTAACCAATTCTGTTGAATTCTTGTAATTATAAAATTATAAGAATAGGTAACTAGAATCTACCCAAATGATTTATAAATATGTAAGTCTTATGCAATTGCTGTGAAGAATTTTGTTATCTAATTATTTATATTATGATGATTATCTTAATAGTGTAAGTTTTCAAACTAAAAGTGAGAATGAGTTGTATTTAGGATTTGTACCTATTCAGAATGAGACTATGAGCAAGGCATAACTGACATCATCTGCATACTATGATTCCTGGGAAATCTGCTTAGGACACCAAAAAGCAATGATTTGTTCTGGTTGGGGAATTACAACCAAAGAATGGCTAGTGACAGACAGTTGACTGGAGGGCCAAGTATTTCCTTGCCTGGAGAACACTGGACTTTACTGGGCATTTTAAAAAATAACTATTTCAAATTCAAAAAATAAAATAACAGGAAAAGGCAGCTCAACAAGTTATGGAAGGATTACTCCTAAAAATTTCTGTCCAGACACTTTTATCTCATCTAATTCCATCTACTAACTCAATTATTCCTCTAGTGTTCAGAAAGATACACAGATACACACAGATTAGTTAAATGACATCGTCAAGTTCTCACCTTATTAATGAAAAAGAGAAGAGAAAAAGTGCTTAATCATATATCTCACAAAACCAAACCCCATACACACACACACACACACACACACATATCTTTTTTTACCTTTACTGGGGTATTTTTAATTGGCTGTAAAACATTGCTGCTGCCACATGGACTATTTAGATATGAGACCCTAGAAAAATATGTGCCCAATGATGGCAGGGCCTGCTGAATATTACATATGCAGAGAAGGACAACAGTTAACACCAAGAAAAGGATGTTAAGATATGACAGATAACTAGTAGTTAGACTGGAGCTTACAGTTGGAGGACTTGAATGTCAGGCTGAGGAAATTGGATGTTAGGAAACTATTGCAGTTGATTAGTAATAGATGCCTCAACTAGGCAGTGGCAGTAGAAATTGAAAAAAAGGGATGACTGTAATTAGAAGGGGTACTTGATAGTGTGAATATTATTGGGAATTGTGTTTAGTCCCAGGTTCTAGAATCATTGGTTGAAACCCCACTGGGGGAAAAAAAACTTGTGTGTAATAAATTTATCTAATGAAGTCATTTAGGAAATATGGCTAGAACCAGATGCTGTACCATATTTCCCCCCTGATTACTTATATCCCAAATCTCCCTCTGCCACTTTTGAAATTCTTTAGTATTTTCCCATTGCCAGTGACACATTTTGGGGCAAGGATACTTACTAATCACAACAAATTGCAAAGTGTTTTGAACAAGAACGTGAGGTTGGGTTGGGTACTAAAAATTTATTTTCAATTTTAATTTAGAGCAGGATTTGATTTTTGGCATTGGGGAGAATGGTAGTCTCACTCAAACCCAATGAACAGATGCTGATGGAACCAAAGTGTGATTAATTCATGTTCTAATCAGCAAGAGGGTTTTCACGCCTTTAATATGTACAAAATATAATTCTATACTTAGGAGTTAGCTAGTAAATGAAGCCATACAAGGACATAAAATCCCATTCCACAGCATGTCAAAATCAAGAAAAGAATACACATCACAGTTTTGAATTCTACTCAGCACAATCAGAGCACAAAAAGCCATTTAATCAGAGAGTGGATGAAAGTTCAGGGAACAGACCTACTTCTGACTTTGCTGAAGTTCAGAAAAGTGAGGGATACTCATTTGCTCTCATTCTGCTTGTAAGCTGAACACAGCAGTAGAGAGAACACCAGAGATCAAATCATTACAAACAAAACAAGTTTCTTCCCAGGATGTTTTTCTCCTTCATATGAGGCCACTGACAAGCTATTATGTTTCTTCAAAAGAAACACAGGATAAATACCACAGAGCTTGACATGCTGCATGAAATAGCATTGCAATTTAAAAAAAAAAGTGGTGTTTGGAATCTGAAGAGATAGTTTCCAGTCTCATTTTTGACATTAATTCTTTGCGTGATCTTGAGTCAACCCATATGATCAGGAGTGATATTCAAAATATTTAAGGGGGGCGGATGTGGCTCAAGGGGTTGGAGAGATCCCTCCGTCTGCCATATGGAGGGATCCAGGTTCGTTCCTGGGACCTCCCAGTAAAAGAAAAAAGAAAAAACAAAACAAAATCTTTAACAACTGTTATGCTCAGGCTAATCAGGACAGATGCTGACTGCTGTGCTGTCATGGTGCAAATAGGCAGAATATCGGATCTGTTTATGAGAATGGAGTGGATTTCTCACTTTCTACACTATTGACATCTGGGACCAGATATTTGTTGGTTGTGAGTAATGTCCTGGGCATGGTAGGATGTTTAGCAGCATCCCTCATGCCAGTATGACCCTCTCTCCCTCAATTATGACAACCCGGAATGGCTCCAGATATTACCAAATGTCTCCTGGGAAGGGGCAAAATTTCCCCCAGTTGAAAATCACTGAATAAGATCCATTTATTCAGTAAAATGGTTCATTGAATATGTCCTTTTTCTTTCCCGTGCTATCCTCTACATTCCCATAAATCTGAGTACTTCTCTCAAATTTTAAAGTAGATTATGAACTATGTTATAAAACAAAAGTAATTGCATAGACTTAGGAAAATCTAATTTAGATCTTTTTGAAAGTCTTAAACTCTGACTGGGATTTTACGTATTCCCATGTACCATAATACTTACAGAAAAAACAGAGTAGTTCATCTTGAACCAGAAAATTAAAATATTGTACATACTTGACCTCATGGGTAGGATCTCATCTGGAAATATTTTTTTTCTGTTTGGAAAAAGATAATCATAAATGTATTCTTCAATGTAATTGCATCTCTGTTATGTTTTCTACCAGTTTATATATACAGAGCAAGTTGAGAAATCAAGTTTTAATTGAAAACCTCTGTGGAATTATTCTAATAGCTAAGCAAGGATCAAGGAAAGCATGCAACTGTTACTAGGATAGAAATAAAACAATAATTGCTATCATTTATTTCCTTTTTGCATTGTTCCTTGCCCTAAATACTTTATATGCTCATTTAATCTCCCAGTAAAACATTCATTCAATAAATGTTTTTTTCATGCAAACTTCACTGCAGATAATATTCTAAACGTTGGGTATACAGTAGTAACCCAAATAGTCTTTGTCTTATTGGAGGCAAACCGAAATAATCTTTGCCCTTATTGGTTTATTGGTGGGTATGGGGTGAGAAATGGGGAAATAGACAGTAAAAACAAACAGGTGGTGAAAGAGTTATAGAGAAGAATAATGCAGGGCAAGGGGGATAGAAATACTAGGAGTGGGTAGGGGACTGATGCTTCATATATGGCAATAATGGAAAGCCTCCCTGAAACTTTGACATTGGAACAAAGACCTGAAGACCTTGCAGTAGTAACTTCATAGCAAAGGAGCATTCCAATAGGGAAAGTAGCAAGTGCAGAGGTCTTGAAGCAAGAACTTTCTTGGCACACTCAATGAAGAGCAGAGAGGCCAGTGTGGCAGAAGTGGGCCATTGGGAGACTAGCAGAAAATGAGGTGAGGAAGCTACAGATCCTCCAGGACCGTTGAGGTTATTGGTCTTCTGGGTGCGATGAGAAGCCAGTAGAGGGACTGGAGCAGAGGAGAGAATCTCATTTACTGTTTGAGAGGAACTGTCTGTGGAGAACAGACTAATGGAACAATACCAGAGGCTAGTTGATCTTGCCTGATGAGGTAAACATTATGATTTTCCCAATTTACTGGTAAGAAACCCAAGGCTTAATAAATTAACTTCCAGAAAGATATATAGTAGATAAGTGGTGGCACTAAAATTTACTCACACTCAAAGAAAAATATACAATTTGGATTTTTCTCTCCTGGAAATCTAAAAGGACTTTAAGAGCCAAGGTGTGATGGTCAGGTTATGGTGTCCAGTTATTTGATCAAGCAAGCACTGGCCTGATTGTTATTGTGAGGCTATTTCATGGAATTTAAATCATTAGTCAGTTGATTGTCTCTATGGCTGATTTACAACGAAAATCAACAAAGGATATTGCCTTCAACAGTGAGAGAGGTCTCATCCAATCAGTTGAAGGCCTAGCATGGATAATTGATGATTGCAGAAGTCAGAAAGGAGAATTTCTAGCTCTACTTCGGCCAGCTTCTCTTGGGATATTCATTGAAACCTTTGGCGTTCCCAACTTGGGCCTGCCCTACAGAATTTGGACTTGCCAATCCCCTCTGTCACATGAGCCAATTCCTATAGTAAATTTCTCAACATTTACATACAGAAATATTTATATATAAATATATGGGTGTGTGTGTTGTGTGTGTGTGTGTGTGTGTGTGTGTTCTCTGGAGAATCCTAATACACAAGAGTTATTGGCACTTCAGTTACCAAGGAAGAAGAATTAAAATCCTCTTACTAACACTATGAAAGGAAAAGAACACATGAATATGATCCATTATCATTAAGGGCTAATGTGTAAGATTTTTAATGTACAGAGGGTTTTGCCTTCCTTTAATGCCTATCTATAAAATATTGTACTCAAATGTTGTGTTTTGGTGTGTGTATAACTGGATATTTTAATATAAAAGTTCTAATTTTAAAGACAATTTAGATGAAAAACATGCTTATGTATTTATATTAAGCAAATCTATGGGGAAGTCTGTTTGTTTAGAATGGTCAGCTATAATCCAGATTTCAATATCCAGTGGGGAGTAGATTAATCTAAGCTTAATTACGAATGAATAAAAAATTCCTTGCAAACTAAAACTTCAAAGAGGAAGGGATATGTCAATGACTTACTTGAAAATTTTTACCCTAAAAAAAAAATTTCACTTTTCCTTTATGGAGCTATCCAGAACAAAGACTCAATCATATAAGAAGGTATGTGTCCAGAAATTCTAGTTTGTGAGTCATATCATTTTATTGGGTCTCTTGTGTGTCTATGATTCTTTTGGGGGTTTGTTGGTTAGAACAGAAGGGCAATGAGGTCAGTATAATAGATTTGAAGCTACCGTAGACCGATTTAATTCATTCAGCCTCACAGTCTCTGCATCCCTGTATTTGTTAGGGTACAGGTGAAGCTGCTTAAATAGAAGTTTATTTCTCTTTCTTACAACAGTGGCTTAAATAGAAGTTCATTTCTCTTTCATACAACAGTTCAGAAGTGAGTGGTCTAGGGTCAGTGCAGCAGATCTGCCAACCTCAAAGCAGGTTATTTCAATTCCCAAGCCAAGTGCAACATGGGAAGAGGAAGTCAGCAAAGCAGAATTGCAAACATCATCACTCACATTCCATTGGCTTCACTTTTTTCACATGGCCACTCCAATGTGCAAGGGAAGTTGGGAAATGTAGTTTCCAGGATGGGCAATAATTTCCCAGGCAAAATTCAGGGAGGCCTACTACTGGAAGGAATGAGGGGAACACATATATTGGGGCACAATTAGTCTTGGTCACATCTTGAATTCACGTGCCATGTCACAAAAGCCATAGCATTAAGGTCATGGACAATAAAATGGGTGTGTAACAATGGATAACAGTAACATTGTCATTGGAGAGCTATTCCAAAGATCTGTACTCTGGGTCAGTAGTTTTGGACTTATAAATGAAAAGCTGTATTGTCACAGTGATATAGAATTCTGGAGTAAAGATTCCACTGTATTCCTCCAGCCGTGTTTCTACTCTCCTAAAACAGGTCCTCACTTTCAAAAAAATTTTCTTTGTATACACTATACATTTGAATACTAGACCAGCAGTGGTGTCTAAGAAAGGATATAGCCCTCATAACATTGAGCAAATCAGCAATAATGGCAATGAAACACCAAAGAGTTATAATGTCTTATACTGCTTATAAAAGCATGCACAATTATGACACTAATCCCTGGGTTGACCCTTCTGCCCTGTGTTATACTGAATCTAATTATTTCCTGCCTGGGTGGTTCTTCTTTATATATTTCAGGATACACTAGAGCTTACTGTGGCCCTGACGACATTTTGCTATGTCTCCTACTGCTCACAGCAAGTTCTATCCGGCTACTTGCAATATGTGCTGCAGTCAATATTCTACTTGATAGAATGTTACTATAACAATAAACTCAATTAAGGCAAAAATAAACTTTACATACGGAATGAAACTTGATGCCAAACCTGCGTAGAGTTCATGGGACTCAGAGTGTGGCCACACAGCCATAAAAATGCCCTAAGCCGGCCCAGGCCACTTGGAATCACTAACTTGGCAAGTGCCTCTCAGTGGTGTTCCTTTGGATAGCAGAGTTCCTTGAGAAAAGAGGAGAGATTCGGAACATTAACAATTTGAATGGCTTGCTCTGTTGACTTACAGTTCAAGCGTAAAAGGTCATGCAAAAAGACATTTGCCTTTTATCAGGGAGACCTTTAACAGTTAGTACGTCAGGTAATTGGATTAAAAATAGTATAATCTTTTAGTCCCTCACAGAAGAAAAAGATTTGGTGTTCTAATAGAACAAAGCACAAGTCAAGAGAGAACACAGGAAAGTAGCAAACTTCAAAACGAAAGGAAATTCTTTTGCACAGATGCCACTAAAAGGTGGGAGTTTATTTTTCTAAAATGGGGTGCTTTCTCTTTCAGAAGTTGACTTAGAAAAATCGTTCAGGACTTAAGATAATGAGAAGATAGATTTTTCATCCTTTAGGAAATTGATTCTTTACTGATTTGAAAAATATCAGAAGGTCTTGAGTCTAGTCCTGGCAATGGCTGCCTAATGCCGGCCAAGTCACGTTATTCTAAAGGCTCTGCTTTCTTGATTATAAATTGGAATAAATATCAAGAGAGTTAATTTACCTGAAAGTGCTTTATAAACTCTTAAGCATAAATAAATGTGAACTCTAATGAACATGAGGATGAAGCTATTTACTGAAATAAATTTTGAATCAACAAATATTCAGTCAAGCTCAGACACAAGTATACAGTAGGTGAAATTTATCTTCAAACTCACATCCTTGCCTTTGATTTTTTTTTTCTCTATCCTGGAACCACCTCTGTATAGGTATCTGTGTAATGGCCTATTCTTGTCAGCTTTTTAGGCATCTTAATGCAGTATTTTTTCTTCATTCTACACTTTCTATGAGTCTACCATTTGCTGAATCCCTGCCCTTGGTGAATTCATGGTCTGATCATAAAAAATAGACTTATAAACCAACTGCAACAGAACATGGAATTTAATAGGTGCTCTTAGGGAATGGAATGTCTTCAATTGCTAGGGAATCTAGTCTAAATGAGGAATGCTGGGGATGGGAACATTTGGGGTCTGCAGCTTACCTCTTCCCTGGAACATCTCAGATGACAGGCACTTATGAGACTTAAGTGACTTCAGTGGGAAGTGAAAATGAGGGATGGTGTAGCAGTTTGGTATTATTTATGAATTCCAAAATATATACTGGATTATCTCATAAACTGGTCTGTTCCTCTGGGCATGATTAAATTATGATTTAATTATGACTTTGATTGGGCCATGTCAGCAGGAGGTTGAGTCCCTGCCCCTTGGTGGGTGGGGACTCACAGATAAAAGACATGGCAAAGGACAGAGTTGGAGTTTTGGTGTTGGAGTCTTTAGCTGAAGCCCCGGGAAGTGAACACACAGAGGAGCTTGGTAGTAAGGAAAGAGAGAAAGCCACAGGAAGAGAAACAAGCTGTTTGCCTGATAGTCTACAGCTGACCTTGTGGAGATAGCAGAGGAGCTGAGCCTGGAGACAAGCAAGCCCGAGGAAGAGAGGAACCCAGGAAGCCTGAACCCTTGCAGATGTCGGCAGCCATCTTGCTCCAACATGTGGCAGTAGACTTTGGTGGGGGAAGTAACTTAACACTTTATGGCCTGGTAACTGTAAGCTTCTACCCCAAATAAATACCCTTTATAAAAACCAACCGATTTCTGGTATTTTGCATCAGCATACCTTTGGCTGATTAATACAGATGGTAAGGTGATTTATGATTCTAATAATATTAATTTTATATCATCATAATAGAAGCATTATTACTTTAGGCATGTATATGATTCTGAAAAGCATGGAGTGATTTTTATTCTCAATTTTCAAATATTCAGCCTATGTCAGCTAGATGAATGGCATAGAGAAACAGGTCAGAACCAAAAATATGTCACTGATTATAAAAATTTATAGTCTTTATAGAAGTTTGCTTTGTAATCATGAAATCTTAACTCTGAATTCAACAACGCTGTTCCTGGATATAAATATTTTTTTTGTTTAGTTCATATATTAGTTCACCAATTTAACATTATTCATCTGCCTAGTAGTAGAAATTTGGTCAAATATCATAGAGAATAAAATGTGATGAAAACTTACTCACTGACTTTAATATGTTCAGAACCTGATGAGTGAGACATGTATATAAAGAACTACAATGAAAGGGAGGTTCTGATTCAAAGAAAAGAATCCACAAAGTGCTTTGGGAAAGAAGTATTTCTCTGTATGGAAGTAATTTACCAAATAATTGATAAAGACTACAACATCTATAAGTAGAACTGGATTTTTAAAAATAAACATCCACTAAGATAAAGCAACACTTCACTAGATTCGAGTAAAATGACATTATTTTTTCTTGGCCTTACCACAAAACTAAATCATGTATTTTTTTTTATCAAGTTACTGCAGTTACTACAAAGAAGATATTATAGACCAATTTCAGCTTTAAATCAAGTTAAAAGATTGTTGGCGAGATAATGTAAATAAAAGAGACTATTTAAATCACATTTCAAGGCCATGTTAGAAGTCCCGACACAGCAAATGATTTGCTGAACGTATCCATATACACATTGAGTATAAAAGGTCTTGCCTCAGCAGAGTGGCAGAAAAGATGTATGGAGGAGGTGGAATTAAAGTTGGTATTGAAGTATGGGAGGGATTTGCATAGTTAATCCGGAGGCAGGAGGGCACCAGCAGAAAGAATCACAAGGGAAAACATAAAGGTCTACAAGGGCTAGGCATGTCTGCAATGTCCTTTCCCACCTCTTTCCTCATGGAAATCTTCCCATTCATCCCTTAAATACCTGCTGGAAGTCACCTCCTCTCAAGGCTTCCCTGAATCCCTTCACTCTTCAGGCTGCCCTGTCCCCAAATATAATTGGGTTTGTGGATGTACACACACACACACACACACACACGCACACCATCATTCTTATTTCTGGTCTATCTCTGTCCTACGCACATTCAAGTATTATTGAATATACTGCAATATAGATACTGGTTTCTAGTGGACCACGAGTTCCCTGAAGGAAGAAATTCTGATGTACTGGTCTTTGTATCTCTAGTCTCTATACAGTCCTTGGCACATTGAAGACAAGTTACCCTGATCCAAGCAGACAGAATTCTGTAGGAAAATAGGGATGATAAGTATGGAATAGTAAACTGGAATGCATTTGAGAAACATCTTAAATACACAAATATAAGAACTGTTAAATTTATACTATATACAGTGCGAATCCACTTAAAATTTTTAAAATTGGAAAGTGGTCTCAAAATCATTTGTAAATTTATTTCCCCAGGCATCAAGCATTACCAGTCTTAGATCAAAATGTTCATATTATCAATAGCACCTGATATTTTTTAGTATATGACCCTCATCATCACTTATTCAGGAGCCCCCAAACCACCACCTAATTCTATTTAATTCTGAAGGTTCCAGAGAATATACTGCATATGCTTAGCAACAAATTTGCACATACTCTTCTGTCCCCTAGCCTTTTGTGTAGGCCTGCTGCTCACAAGACATTGGAGAGAGGTAACTCAAGAACCCTGCTGCTATCGGGTCCTCCAGGAGACACCGTGTTGCCCAGTGACCTATTCTCCATGACTATTCCATCAGGTCAAATCATTATCTTTTGATGATTTATCCGAGCCCCCATGAAGCATCCAGGGGTCCTTGGTAGAAAGTCTTCTTCTCCTTAACTATGTGTGAAATGTTGTCACTTGGGTCCTAAGATAGCTCTTTCCCTCTCTCTTATACAAGAGGCAATCCTGGTCTCAGGCTGGCTAGAGAATGGACACTCTCCTTATCTCCCAGTCATCTTCAATCCTGCTCCTTTATCTCTCACCCTTCATTAGGACACTACCTGTTTTAGTTTCTGAGGCTGCTGATAGCAGATACCGTGAAATACATTGGCTTAAACAAATAGGAATTTATTAGCTTACAGTTTGAGGCTGTGAAAATGCCCAAATCAAGGCATCATCAAGGCAATGCTTTCTTCCTGAAGACCAGCTACCAATGATCCTTGGCTCCTCTGCTACATGGCAAGGCACATGGCTGTGTCTGCTTGTCTCTCTCTTCTCTTCTGGATTTTGCTAATCTCACCTTCTTGCTTCCATGGCTTTCTCTTTATCTGTATTCATCCCATTTATAAAGGACTCCAGTAAGAAGATTAAGACCCACCCTGGGCCACACCTTAACTGAGGTAACCTCAGGAAAACCTACTTATACCTACAGGAATGGATTTGCTTTAAGAACATGATTTTCTAGGATACATACAGTTCCAAACCACCAGACCACCCATGCCCCAAACTTGTTCTCTTTTCTTTTTTAGCCAACCTCTGTCCCATACAAAAAACTCACTCAAACACATTCCTGGTAGTGACATGGGACAGGAGTCTACAAGTTCCTATACCTAGTCTTCCCCTTAGGTCAGTTCAGGTGCTCTGCTAAGGAAGAATAATCTGGCAATAGTGTATAGTGTATAGATGGAGTAGAGAAAGAAAACCTGAAGGTCCATTAGGAAGTTCATAGTATAGGAATAAAATAAGATCTAAAATTACTGGGATCTCTATGAGCATGTAAAGGAAAAGATGAATATGGTGGTGAGTAACTGAAAGTATGGGGTAAAAAAAGGAGTTGAAAATGCTGCTGAGAGAATAATAGTGCCAGTCTTAGGAAACTGAAGAGTGAGGAGAGAGAATGATTTTGATATTCAAGACAATTAATTGAGTCTTAAACTTGCTGACTTTGGGGTGTTGGCATCATTTCAAAAGGAAATGTTCAGCAGGATGTTGGAAATGGAAGATTCAAGCATTAGATAGGATTGAGAATAGTTGTTTGGATTTCTCAACAATTTTATAGATTTGTTTTGATGTTCAGAAAGGAATATATTGCCAGGAGTGAGGTAGAAAGAGAAGAGCAGGAGCATCTAGTCTCCACTTTGTTTCCAAAATTAAGATGCCCGATATTGTTCTATAAGCATGAAATAGTGGTGATTCCCCCAGGTCAGAGGTACCGATGCATGAGAATAAGACAAGCTAAGAGAGAAGTACAATTTTCACTTAAATCTGTTTGTAAACTAAAAATACAATTATATTCAGTTGCTTCCCAGCCTTTCTGCATCATAAAAAAAGAATACTTCTCTCTTTCCATTATGCCTCTCAAGTAAATATTTCTGATTTGGGGGATCCCTACCACAGACATGGTAAATATTAATGCTTCCTAATTCTGCATACATAGAACAATCCCTCTTCCATTTTAAAAGTAGGTAAATAAGAGAAAATTACCTCTGAATTCCCAGTATCTAGCAAGGTGTCTGGCACATCGTAAGTGGCCAATAAATATTTACTGACTGTGTGAATGATTTAGGGGGGAAAAATCTTATAAGCAATTCCCAAATGGTAAAATGCAAAATACATCCAAAAAGCTGTAAAGGCAATTTAGCATATGGTGATATTTTAAAATCTGATATAGCTTTTTATTCTAATTTAAAAATACTGTACCTTTAAAATAGATTTTTAAACCTTTTCAAGACTCAAATAGCATATTTATTTCCAAAAAAGAAAATGCAAACATCTGGCAGCAAGATGCCAACTCTTGTCCTTGGAGATTATTCCTTATTTTAAGATTTATCCCCTGGTGTTGCCATGACTACTGACCATGAATTGAAATTGCTGTGTAATACACTCTATCTCCCATCGTGACTGTATCATGAAACCAGCAGTAAATTTCTAGTAATTAGAGGAGACAAGCTCAAAGGTGGGCTTGACAAAGAGTCTTCAAATATCTTAAGTGTTGAAATCTTCTCTAGGGAGATAAGCTACTGATTGTTGATTCAAATGTTTCATTAGTATAGACAGGATGATTAAATATGAAGCTGGAAATTTGGCCAAGGAAAAATCCTTTTTGCCACAGTCAAACGTGTTATCTTGTCAAAAAAGAAAGACAGAGAAGACTGAAGCCAACATTAACTGGATGTGCGATAGAGTAAGTGATACTGGTCCCACTGAGAGCTCCTGCAATAGTGATTTCTGACCTAAGGCATTTCAATTCTGTGTTGGGTAGAAAGGGACAAGACTTGGGCATGCTTATAGGCCATCATTTATTCTCTTATTAGAGCTAGGATAACTTAAATTATTTTTTACATAAGATGAAGTTCCTGAGTCATGTAGAAGAAAGTTAATTGTGCTTTAATCCTATGTGGTCCCACATAATTGCATTTTTCCTGAAGGCAGATAGATGGCTACCTTTATCCAGTGTAATTTAGACTGACTAGGAAAAGGAAAAGGCAATAAAAAATGCTATTGTGATAGCATTCATGTCCACTTTCCTCTCTCAGCTGAAGTCACGTTATGTTTTGTTTTGTTTAATTGGGGCTAAGAACCATTCATTTTCTAAGGTCAGATGTGTCTTTTGTTTCCAGAGCTACTGCATTCATAGTCTAGTACTTTAACCTGAAAGTAGCAACTAGGAGTATCATTCTAAATGAGCTTCTAGATGATGTGGTCTCTAGAGTGAATGAAGCCTGCACTCATCATTACAATGCTTCCACGGTAGTAGTGGATGAGCTAGATCACAAAATGAGAAAGAAGAATTAGAAGCAAACAAATTGATAAATGCTGTGAAGGAAAGCAAACAGGATGCAAGCAAAGAATAATGGGTGCTGGGGGGAGCAGCTCCTGTAGATAGAGAGGTCATGCAAAGTCCTTGTGAAGAGGGCTTCTGCACTAGAGGTAGGAGAGGCAACTGTTAACCAAGTAGTTTGCACTGTGATGGTTGTTATTGTAAAGCTATATATTCATTTTTAAATCAAGTGTATCTCATTATGGTTGTAATACAAGACCCCAGAGAGATGAAACTGATGTTTTGTGAGCCACAGGACTTATAAGCCCATGAGATCCCCTGGAGATGAAAGAGGAGGGCATGTAAAAGCAAGGGAAAATGTATAAGTACATTGGACCTCATTGAGGGCTTTTTAAAAAATATATTTTTATTACAGAAGTTTTGAACTTACAATCATGCACATGTGTAGAATTCCCAAACAACAACCTTCACCAAACACCACACCGTTATGGAACATTTTTTACAGATTATGAGATAATATCAGACTTACCACTAACTATGGTCCACAGTGTACATTTGGCATATTTTTCCCATGCCCCATTGAGGGCTTTTTTTGCATAGTCTAGAATTATATTTGAGTAACCTAAAACCAAAGGAGTTGCAGAAGGTCTATTTCTTCTTTCCCTTGCTCCCCAAACGTCTATATGTGCATCTTACATTTGATATATGTGTTGGGGGAGGGGGAAATGGGGGAAGTGGGAAATGGGAGGAGCGAATATGCTGGGGAAAGAAAAGCTTTTGCCACACTGCTTTTGCAAACAATTTAGAAGAGCATTTCTTCTACTCACCACTTAACTATATCTAAAAGAGAAAGTCTAAAGAAATAGACCACAAGACATCCTACATACACTCTGAATTTAATTAATTGACTTGGTCATCACAACGAAAGCACCATCTCCAGTACTATAGATGAATAAAATACCCTTGTCCTTGACTTTGACCTTTCCTTAAGGAGGAAGTCATTAGAGAGGCATAAAACTTCCCTGGCCTCTAATGATGATTGAACCACTTTATTGAAATTATTATCAAAAGCAACATTTGTGTCTCCTGTGTTTAAACTGCTCTCCTGGGCCGGGAATCAGCCCTACAGAGGTGTAGGCCACTCCACATCCTGTATGATAGAAAAATGGTTCCTTAGAGTCTGTGCTCAATAATGAGACTGCAAGAGGAAAGGGATATAAAGAAGAAAGTATCACCGCATTGACACTGATCAACGATGAAAAATATTTTTATTGAACTAGTTAATCTTAGGTTTCCATAGTGATATATAATATTACCCACTCAGTTTAGTTCACTATTTTATGATAAAGGCAGAATCTTTATTGAGTTTGAATAATCTATGACAAATCTAAGCCAAAACAATGGTCTCTTGTCCTCAGGGAAAGTATAAACTAACAGATTTAGTGATGATTAAAGCTTTTCTTAAACCTGGGCTTTTCATCCATTTAAGTGGAGAAGCAATCTATTGTCTGCACAGATTGGAGAAAAACAAAAGCATCGTATGAAATGACCTCCCCACTATCTTTCTGCAAGTTGTCTAAGAATGGGAAGGCATTGGTGATATATAGATGACAAAGACAAATATATAGTGATAAACCATGACAAAGTTCATATATTGAAAATGAATAAATACAAGCAGATAAAACTGTCTGCTTATGTGGTCCCTTATACCCAAGAATGACTTACTTTCATAAGGAAAGAACAGAAAGTGAATCATAGAAACCTAGCCATCAGAGGACAGTTCAGTTCCATGAAGAATTTTTCTCCAGTCTTCTAAGCTAAAGTTGGAAGAAAAGTGGCTTGGATAACCCAGCATGACTTTCATTGTGTGATTGCTTTGCCACCATATTTATTTACTAGTTTGTTGTGCTTTGGGAAACATTTGCTTAAAAATAAGAGGTAGTGTTTGGTTGAAATTGTGTAAACATAGGTAGGTCCTTGGATGTGGAGAATGCAAAATTTGAATTCAGAGCTCACAAGCAAATAACTAAAGAATAAGAATGCAAATGCAGATCATGTAAAACCCTATCCAAAAAGAATATATAAAATAGTAATGTTTGAATTTATCTCTTCAGAGTTTCATCACATTAAAATAACATGTGCCAAGCAAGAGTACTCTAATATTAAAACTGAAAGTGATAATTAACATGTAAATTGGTATAAATGTAACTTTAAAAATTTTAAACTTAAAACAAATTTATGGGGCATACCTATAAGGCATATAAATGTGTTCAAGTGTTCATGGGGCATTGTCACAGTGGGTGGAGATTCACACTGTAACCAAAAGAATATCAAATTCCCATCCTCGGGAGCTCTGCCATATTCTCTAATGGGATGGCAAGAATCCCCCTGAACACAGGGGCAGTGTTTAGTGAAGGAGGAAGGACTATTGATGGGCCCTTGATATTGATGAATGTATTTATGAACCTTTAATTTTGAAATTGAAACTTAGCCTAGTATTACAGGGTGCCTAAGAGTTACCTCCTGAGAGCCTCCTTGTTGCTCAAATGTGGCCTTTTTTAAGACAAACTCATCATATAAATCCATTACCTTCCCCCCAGCATGGGACATGACTCCTGGGGATGAGCCTCTCTGGCACTGAGGGATTACTACCAAGCACCAACTAGCAATGCAACTGGAAAAAGACCTCAAATAAAAGGGGGGAAAGGTAAAGACAAATGAGTTTAAGTGGCTAAGAGACTTCAAAGTGAGTCGGGATGTCGTTCCAGAGGTTATGCTTATGCATGTCTCAGCAGGATCTTATTGACTGCCAAAGTAAATATTACCTCAAATAGCAGGGACATCTAGACACATAGGCAGGGTGGACAGCTCAGGAGTTTGGTGCCATGCCAGAGGGCCCTACTTGGGAACTTATGCTCCCCAGTGTGACAGTGTTGGACTCTGTCACATGGCCACACATGGCACTTCTACCCCTTCTATTTGAACCTATAGTTAGTGTTAGAGTTGATAGGTGTATGTCCCAGAGAGATAAATATTTGGACTGTCCATGTGTCAGCTGGGCCCTGAATCTCAACAGAGTTGCAACACCTATTCTACAATTCATTGGACTCACCCAGTCAACTAACAGGGAGATGATGATGGACAACGACCATCCCAAGGAACAGAGACAGTCTGCAACTGCAAGCAAGATAGTCTCATCTATTTTCCCCATGGGATATAAGCCCCCCTCTCAATTAGAGGTGGAGTTGACATTAACATCCCCAAATCCTCAGGATTGGGGAAAGAATGATGGACTAGAGTAGACTTACTGGTATTCTGGTACAGATTCATTGTGATTCTAGCAATGGAAGAACTTTTATCATTGATGTGGAGGCAGTGGCCACTGGAGGTTCTGAGGGGAGGGAAAGGGAAAAACATAAGTAATATAGGGACATTTTCAGGACTTGGAAATTGTCCTGAATGACATTGCAATGACAGATATAAGCCATCATATCTTGTCATAACTTACAAAATTGTGTGGGAGAGAGTGTAAACTACAACATAAACTATAATCCACACTAGTGGCAATGCTCCAAAATGCGTTCACCAATTGTAACAAATGTACCACACTAATGAAGGGTTTTGTTAATGTGGGAAAATGTGGGAGGGGTTGGGAGCAGGGCCTATGGGAATCCCTTATATTTTTTATATAATGTTTATATAATCTAAGTATCTTTTTAAAAAAAATAAAAAACCATATTAAAAATAAATAACAAAAAAAGAGCAAAAACAAAATTAAAAAAATAAAATTTAAGAAAACATTATAAATTATTCATCTACTGGAAGGCAACAGAGGTGAAAGTTATCAAGTCACTACCAATCTAAAAAACACTATAACTAGTATTATACTTTTATAAAGTTTTATTCCTATATTTGAATAAGGGTATGTAACATTTTGGGTAGCCATTTTTAAAATATGACATTCACATAAGAAAATCCAAGTGGTATATTTACATTTACATTACTAGGCTTCTGATATCCCTGTTCCACTGGGAAGAGATTGCAAAACTATTTAATTGGTTAAAAAAAAAGATTGCTTAAAATAGATATCAACCTTATTTTTAAACCTCTTAGTTCATAATTTTGAGTAAGAAAACATTAATTTGGTTGAAAAGACATGCTCTTCTAGCTCACTCCAAGACATAGAAATCCTACTCCAATCAATAAGGAATGAATCAAGCAGAAGAGGTTACGATACAAACTAAGGGAACTTGAGAGTTAACTCTATTAAAGTGTGTACTATAAGACATTAAAAAGGGAAATGTAAATACAAAGCTAGTAACTAGTCAATATAGGAAGAGTTTGTATACTTTAAAAAAAAAAAAGAAAACATCTTAGAATATTAGAGAGGAGAAAATTAAACCTTTGACATGTCAGCCAGAGCAACTGAAAAAAGAATATATGTAATAAATAGAAACTGAATAATAATCTTAGGTACTAAATAACTAGTATAACTTTCGGAACAAAAAGGAGTACGGTAGGCCAAGATGATAAAAACACCTCTCCCTCAAGTGCCTCCACTTTTGTTTTTATTGCATAAATCTGTTATTGCATTTATATCAATGCTGGGATCTTAAAGCAAAGCAAGTTAGAAAGTTACAATAGAAAATAAAGCTTAAATATGCATTCAAAATTTCCAGATAAATATCTCAAATTTTACAGATTTGAGACACATTCTAAAAATAATTTAATCATATAACTTGAGTATCTTTAACAGATAAAAGTTACTACACCTACACCTATATCTTCCTCTGCACACAATTTATATTTAAGAATATATTGAAGACAAAAATGTTAAATGGGAAAATGCTTAAGCTAGTGAAAAGAGTATTTCTAGGAATCATGTGACTAAAACATAGGGCTGGATCTGCCTTTTACAGATATGTAGTATGTCATGCAACTTCATTATATTCCTGTATCCTCATGTGTAAAATGGGAATATTAATTCCTGACATATATGCTTAATTTTTGAGAGGTGAAGGGTAAGGATAATTTGAAATAACATATATAGAGGTGGCTTGAAAAAATTAGATATTTACAAATACAAGGCATAATTACATGTTTAGGGTATTGTTAAATATATGAAGTAGGTTTTATGTAGCACAGAATAGAGGTCTGATAACCTAATTAAGATTTTAAATCTAGGTTATACTAAATTAAAAAAAATAATACCAAGTTGCAGTTTGTCTCTAAGACTTTACATTTTAGCTGGGTATTTTTAAAATAAACAAAAGGGAAAAAAATCAGTGATGAATTTTTAATTAGGGTTAGTTTTTATTGCCACACTTTGGTTTATACTCTGAATGCTTGCTGCTAAATTTGTGCAAGAGGGAAAAGTGAATTAGTCCTTTTTGGGATTCCAAAAGGAGGTCAGTGCCTCCCTTAGCATATTTCAGATTATTCTGGGAAAGGACCATGCTGAACCTTCAGGGAGAAAGCATTTTGATGTGAGACTTTATCAGGTGCCACATCCCTAACACAGAACACAGGGGGCTTCTCACTTAGACTTTGGGCATCATAGGAAACAATGAGCACTTTATTTGGATGGGCTAGATTTGCTAAGTGATTGCTCAACTTGTTCCCCTGCTGAATTCTACTCTAGTGTCTGGACCCAGCTGAGCCTCAGTCCTAGTGCCTAATTACATATAAGCTGTAGTCTGGACTGGCTGAAAGTTCCAGTGGAAGACACAGAGAGGACAGCTCCTTATCTGCAATCTCACTATTGACAACCATGCTTGGAAATGCATGCTTGGAAAAAGGGAGCATCTGTCCTGCTAGTCACAGGCCCTATGGCTATTCTGCAGAACAACAAGTCATGATATAGGTTCTAGCAGCATTTCTTTTAGAACTAATATGGGTTTATATTAGTCAGCCAAAGGGATGCTGATGCAAAGTACCGAAATTCGGTTGGCTTTTATAAAGGGTATTTATTTGGGATAAAAGCTTACAGTTATTACAAGGCCTTAAAGAGTCCAACTCAAGGTACCATAAGAAGTATTTTCTCACTAAAGCATTGAAGGGGTTTATCCTTCCTCTTCCCCTTAAGTTCCTCTGGGCCCAGCTTCTTCCAATCTCAGCTGTAGGCTACCAGGCCTTCTTAGCTGCACATTATCAGGCAAATGGCTCGGCTCTGCCTGGGCTTTAGCTGTTTGAGCCTTTTCCTTTCTGTCACAGGGCAGGACTGAAATGACCAAGTTCTCTCTTCTTTTGTGTCATGACAAAGTTCTCTCCTTTGGCATCTGTGGAGCTCTTTCTCTTTTCTTGTGTATCTTCTACCATGTGTCTTCTTGAGTGAATGTCTATTTATATTAACTCACCAAGGGGGCCAAGGATTAAACTGAGTTACACCCTACAGCCCTAATCTTAACATTATTTAAAAGAAGATATCTCAGATGAATCTAATACAATCAAAGGGGATCACACCCAGAGGAACAGACCAGTTTACAAACATAATCCTTATCTTTATTGGGATTCATAAATAATCTCAAACTGCCACACTCCACCCTCTGAATCCCAAAGAAGATATTACAATATTCCAAAAAAAAACATAAATCAGTAACAATGCTAAGTACAAAATCACATCACAATGAATAAGTTATAGAAATAGTTTTTCTTGGTCAATTTCCCCTCTGGCTATAGACCTGTGAAACTTACAAAACAACTTACCTGCTTCCAATATACAAAGGAACAGACATAGGATAAACTTTTGTACTACCATAAAGAGAATTTGGGAGGGAAATATGAGTCACAGGTCCCCAACAGTTCTGAAAACCTGCAGGACATCCTCCATTAGATTTCAAAGTCTGAGAGTCATTCTTAAGATGATGGTTTATTCTCCCTGGGGTCTCACGGGGGCCCACCCTCTCCACAGTCTTGTCCAATGGCTCTTTTCTTGGTTCCACACTCATTAAGCATCTGGGTGGTGACTGAGCTCCAGACCTCACACTCCATGAACACTGGGGTGATGGCCACTGCTTCTTCATTCTCTGGGCACAGTCTCAACCTCCATAGTACAGTAAGGTGACAACAACATTCTCCATCATCTCTGGCATACAGGTCCAACTCTCTCACAACAGTGAGTTGGCAACCTGGCCTTCCCTAAACCATGTGGGACAGGCCCACCCCTCTCAGACCTATGGGGTGTCAACCTCACTCTCTCCAACCCTTGGGGAATGTGCTCCACCCTTTCTGTACCCTGGGGTGGCAAAACTCTCCCTGAACAGTGGGCTGGAATATCCACCCTCTTCAAATGCAGGGCAAACCTATCCTGTCTGTACACATGGGTGGGGTTCCTCTTTTGGCCCAAGGAGATGTCTTAATACCAGACCTCAGCTTCCATGGTTTTCCTCTTAAAGCTGTTTGCACTTCTATCTTCCCCTCCATGTCCCTTTTAATTCAGGCTGACAGTATTTTGTTCCTACAGATCTTGCAAAGAGCTTGTATGCTTAGCATGCAGGAAGGAGGGGTCCATGCCATCAGACAGTAACACTTTCCACAAGTCTTTCCTGGATTATTGCATTTTCAGTCCTGGCTTACAAGTTCCAAGTTTAGTTAATTCCTCTAATGGGGCACTATTGTCTGGGAGCTTGATTTCCAGAGGCTTAGAATTTTCAGAATCAGTTTCTGGTTTCTTTGTGCCCAACAATTCAGTTCTCAGCATATCTCTTTCATCTAGCATTTTGCTATAAGCTGCAAGGAGAAGCCAAGCTGCATTCTCTGAGTTTACTTTGGAAAGTTCTTCAGCTAAATGTCCAGACTCACCATTTTCAAGTTCTGCCTTCCATATAACATCAGAAGTCAATCTTACTAAATTGTCTGTAACTTTAAAACACAGATCACCTTTCCTCTGGTTTCCAATGATAGTTTCATCACTTCCTTCTAAGGCCTTATTAGAAATAACTTTAGGCTCCATATTCCTACCAACAGTCTCTTCAAAACATCTAGGCCTTTTCCATCAAGCATCTCACAATTCCTCCCCAAAATACCCCTTACCATTTATAAAACCATTTCAGCATTTTTTTTGGCAGTTGCAAAAGCATGACCCCACTCCTGGTACCAAATTCTGTATTAGCCAAAGGGGTGCTAATGCAAAGTACCAGAAATCTGTTGGCTTTTATAAAGGGTATTTATTTGGGGTAAACGCTGACAGTTACAAGGCCCTAAAGTATCCAACTCAAGGTTGGTTTCTCAGCCAAAGTCATTTGCCACATGTTGAAGCAAGGTAACGGGTGATGTCTGCGAGGGTTCAGCCTTCCTCTTTCTTCTAAAGGCTCAATGGTCCCAGCCTCTTCTGAGCTCAGCTATAGGCTGGCATAGGGATTGTTTCTTCCAGGCTCAGTGGCTCTGGTCTCTTCACAAGGCCAGCTGTAAACTATCAGGCAAAAGGCACATCTCTCTTCCCAGGGCTGCAAGATCAAAGCTGACAAATTTCTCTCCTCTGGTATCTATGGAGCTCTTGTGTCTTCTGTGTTCTCCTTTTGGTTGACCTGATTGAGTGTCTATTTTTATAGCCCACCAAGGGGGTGGGGACTCAACCCTGAGTCATGACCTACTGACGTGATTAAACCAAAGCCCTAACCTTGTTTTTTAATTAATTAATTAATTAATTAATTAATTTTTTGGTTACATATCCCCCCCC
>PVKH010003290.1:0-25232 GCA_004027955.1 Chaetophractus vellerosus
AACATGGAGGACTGCTGCCCGCGAAACATGGAGCGGAGCCCCCCGTGGAAACGGAATGGAGCCACCCTGGAACGGAACGAGCCACCGCCATGGAGGGCCGACTCGGCGCGTCGCCGCGGGGATGGGGGGAGACAAGAAGCAGACATAGAAAAACACAGAAGAATGGACACACAGCAAGAGCAAGCAGAAAGGGGGGGGGAATATGTAATAAATAATAATAAATAAATCTTAAAAGTCTATTCTTATCTGGGAAGAAGAAAGATTACTTCATTAAGCCCAAGCATTACATTTCTATTGACTTTATTTTCAGGTTATTCCTTTTCAGAAATGGCCAAAGTACCCCAAACAGAGGGGCTCCTGAGGGCTCTGGAGACATCCAGGTCCTATATCAGGGCAGGTAGCCCCAGAGTTTGGTGCCTTACCACTGGGCCCTAATTTGGAATCTTTGCTTCTGAGAGTGACAGAGTCTGATCAAAATATGTCTTCCCTGCACACGGTCCATCTGTCTCTCCTATTCAAACCTATATGTGATGCCATAGTTTTAGGTGTACTTCCAGAAAGCAGAGTCTATGGGCTGTCCATGTGCCAGCTGGGTCCAAAAGCTCAGTGGAGCTGCAACTCCTACTCTACAACTCAAAGGACTCACCCAGGACACCTAGTGGGGAGATGAGGATGGACAACAGCTATCCCAGGAAATGGAAAGAGTCTGCAGCTGCAGGCAGGATAATCTCATCCATCTTATCCACGGGATATAAGCCCCCTCTCATTTGGAGGTGGAAGGGACATCACCATCCCAGACTCCTCAGGATCGCAGGAAGAGCTATGGACTAGAGTGGACTTACTGGTATCCTGTTATAGACTTATTGTGATTCACGCAATGGAAGAAATTACAAAATTATGTGGAGCCAGTGGCTACTGGACACTTTGGGGGCAGGGAGAGGGAAGAGCAGTTGTATTACAGGGGCTTTTTTGGGACTTGGGAATTATCCTGAGTGACATTGCAATGACAGATATAGGCCATTTTATATCATAATATAACATGCAGAACTGTGTGGGAGAAAGTGTGGACTACAATGTGAACTATGGTCCATTCTTAGTGGCAAATCCCCAAAATGTGTATATCTATTGCAGGTGATGTGCCACACTAATGAAGAATATATATGTGGGAGGTTGTGGGAGGGGTGGGAGGTGGGGCATATGGGCACCCTTAAAATTTCTGTGTAACATTTACGTAATTGATGTATCTTTTTAAAAAATAATAATTAAAAATAATTTTTTTAAAAAAGGCCAAACTAGAGCATTTAGAGCAGTATATGATAATGCCCTTGATCCTTTGTTGTTTTTTCCAAATAAGATATCCTCTTTTAAAATCATGCAAGATTGTTGGTTTCTAGTAATGAATTCCTCATATAAGTCATTTAAATTAACTCTATTTCAGAAAGCCTGTCTTTTTAGGTTTGACTTCTTAGAAATGAGATTAAAGATTAAAGATGGAATAATTTAGTTTCTCAGGGCTGAATAAGGTAGTGCATTTGAAAGGATGGCCAGCCCAAAGCTTTGCTTCCCTTAGCTTTTGTTCAGGTTCTATGGGTTAGACAGGCCTTGCCAACAACATGAACGATAATTTCAAAATGTTAAGTATGAGCTTACAAATGTTTCCTCTCTATATAATAGTATGAATTACGTACATCTCTTATATCTCATTTTTCAAGGAGCTCAAATTAAATATCCATATTACTCATAGTCTATTCTCATGTCAACTCTTGTGGTCTTACTTTTATATTATCTTAAAAGCATTAAAATTCATCAATGTTGGAATTTTTGTTGGCAGGCGTTTGAAAATGCTACTACTGCTTGATTAGACCTGGATGTGAGGTGGTAGAATGAGAGGTTAAGGGTGCAGATTTCAGAGTCATAGATGTCTCGGTACCAGTCAACCTGTGTGATGGTGGTGAAAATTATACAGATAATCCATGCAAAAATTCTTAGAATAGTGCTTACCATTTAGTTACCCTTAAACAATGCTAGCTATTACTGTCTTCTTTAGTATTAGTATTAGTGTTACTAGGAGCAGTGGGGGAGTTGACTGTATAGATGACCGTACAGAACCTTACACTTTTTTCTATTATACTTTAAAAAGCAATGCATACTACTATGTTTCTGATACTGCTAGGGGTTAAGGGGTACAAAATTATATTTAAAAGGCTCTGCCTTAATGCATATTAAGTAATCTGTCCCAGGCAACATGCTGATGAGAGAACAATGAAGGTCTAATATTGCCACAAAGAAAATAACTACAATAGGTATTAGAAAATGGGGAAAAATCAAACTGTTGCAAGTCATTAGGAGAAATTTTGCAAAGAAGATAGGACCTAAGTTTCATCTTGAGAGAAAGGCTTATGATGTTTTCCAGAAGCTTAAATGGAAATTGAATTTCATTCACAAATACATTCACATTCATTTTATTATTAGCATGCTTAAAATTCCCTGAGGAAAAGTGCCATAGAGCAAACATAAGGCATTTGTCCTGTTGTCATGTTAGAATTATTATTCCCTGAATCAGGTATATCCTTTGTTATCCTTTATATGAAATATGTAGACAGAATGGGTTTAATTATTATTAGGTTTCTTTTTAAATTCACTATAGTGAGCTAGAGATTACTAAAAAAAGAGTTTATATTGAAGGTAACCTTAGAATGGTAAACATGATATGGCCAACAGCATCTAACTACATTTTAAAAATTATTATTCATGTTATTCACTTAAGTGAATAACACAAAATCACACCAACCTTTGGCTCTCAAACTGCTTTCAACTCTTCTCTCCCCTTCAGTGCCCAAATCCAATTCATCAGGTGTAACAGCGCAATGATGGATACAGTTGCCAAGTTTTAGGGGAAAAGTAATTTGATTATGGAAAAGAGGAATATATGGAAATCATATTTTCTTCTTTCAATAGGGAAGCTTAGGTAGTCTGGAGAAAGGATAAATGTCTTGAAATGGCTTATTACATTTGCCTTTTTTTCTCATAAATCTTGAAGAGCAGTAAGGAGCCTACACCAGGGGCTTTCAAACTTGCTGGTGCAGCCCAAGCGTGTGCTTTAACCAGCTCCTTCTGACTCACGAGAGCTGAGTGTTAAATTTTCAGGAATTTTGTGAGCCAGTTGTTAAAGATGGCCATTATCAAACCTTAAATTATGCAAATTAAAATTAGATAAATTATATTTACATATTATTATATTATTATATTATATTAAAGCAAATTATATATTAATTAATCATATATTAAAACAAAGGTATTAAACACTCAAAACTCATCACTTCCTAATTGTTTTATATATACTCTTGAGGTTGTGTTTGTTATATCTGTATAGTAGAAACACTACATGGTGGTATAAATTATACATATTGCCCCACTCCACCTTCAGTGGTGTCATGTTGGGAACTTGAAATCTTATTGGGGCAGGAGGGGGTGGTTAACACCATGGAAATTAACTAACTATAAACCAGGGCATGTCCCCCAAAAAAGTTAGTTGTTAAACATTTTATGTTGTAACCTAGTAACCAAACATATTTATACAAGTAGATATACATTTGAAACAGAATTTACAATTGCCATACTCTATAATATTCTATTAAAATGCATTCTATATTACATTTTAAAAAATCTGGTTGTAATGAACTAAATTCTATAATCACTTAAAGGGACCACAACCCAAATTTGAAAAACACTGGTCTAAACCTAACCAAACAAATAGGATTTATCTCATTTAGTATGTGCTCTAAGAAATGACATTTTACAACTTCACTGGACCAAACATTATGCTTGTGAAAAAGTTTCATTCTCAGATAAATATACTTTATATACTTTGTGTATAGCTCATTCTACAGCTATGTCTACAATTCATTTCATCCCTTCCCAAATAATAACCTGTAGCGGTATAGTTTTGGGGGTTGACCACTCTAGATGGGGCCTTTGATTAGTCAAGAGCAGTGGTTCTCAAAATTTAGTGTGCACTAGAATCACCCTGAGGGCTCTGATATACAGTTTGCTGGGCCCTGCCCTCAGAGTTTCTGATTCATTTAGTCTGGGACAAAGCTAAAGAAACTGCATTTCTAACAAACTCCCAAGTGAAGCTGATGCTGCTGGTTCAGGGACCACTTTGAGAACCATTGGGATAGACCGCTCAGGGTAATCCCAGACCATATGCCCCAGTTATTCATTCAAGATGTGCAGCCTCAGCATGGCTGTTCCTCTGGTCATAAGGATTTGCTCAAGAATTGGGCAGATGATGGATTTCAGATTAAAGACACGTAAGGGCAGGTTTTTTTTGGTGGCTTCTAGGAAAGCAGCTTTAATTATGAGCCAACTTTTGGAAGTTCCTCTCTCTGCCTTTGATCCCCTTACAAAGTGAAGGAAGGAAGTGCAGTAGCCATCTTGTAAAGAGCCTGATGATGAAACCAGCACATAAAGGAGGCAGTCACAAAAATAAAAGGGAAATAAACTTGTCCCTGACACAGCCCTAAATTTATTGTTATTAGAGACTTCTAGAATTCTCAATACTGTTTAAGCTATTTTGAATTGAATAGTCTTTTTTCTTATAGCCCAAACCATATTAACTAATATACATATATCTTTGAAGAAGCAAAGTATTTAAAAATCTCTACTAATATATCTAAAACCACTATGATTTTTACAGTAATGTTGTAGTTACCCTTTATAACTGTTTTGCTTTTGTTTTGCTGCTACTTAGGAAAAATACGTACATCACATACTGTGGCAGTTTGGTATTGATTATGAATTCCAAAAATAGGTACTGGATTGTGTTTGTAAACTGGTCTGTTCCTCTGGGTGTATTAGAATGTATTAGATTCAAAGGTTTCACTTTTACTTTATTAAATCAAGATTCGGGCTTTTACTTAACCACATCATTAGGGTGACTCGGTTTGAGTCCCTGCCTACAGCTCGCCTACAGCTGTGGGCTATATAAACGGATGCTCACTCAAAAATAGGGAAGTAAATACATGGAGAAGAACACAAAGAGTTTAGTTTTGGACGCTGGAGCCCCGGAGAGAGAGCCAAGCCATTCACCTGATAGTTTGCAACTGAAGAGACCAGAGCCCTGAACAGCTGAGAAAGCCCAGAAAGAAATGAGATCCAGGGAGAGAGATGAGTTTCATGCTAGTGTACAGCTGAGATAGGAAGAAGCTGGGACCACGGAGCCTTAGGAGGAAGAGGAAGGCTGAACCCTCGCAGAGACTGGCAGCCATCTTGCTCCAACACATGGCAACAGACTTTGGTGAGGGAAGTAACTTACTCTTTATGGCCTTGTGACTGTAAGCTACTACCCCAAATAAATACCCTTTATAAAAGCCAACAGAGTTCTGGACTTTGCATCAGCACCCCTTTGGCTGACTAATACACAAACCAATCAGGAAAGGGCCTGTGTGAACGTACACAAACACACACACACACACACACACACACACACACACATGCACATTTAGCATCGTGAAAAAACATAAAAATCACAACGACCCTAATTCAACCCTCTAAAACAAACGAACATTTGAGTATTACATACTCTAACAAAGCAACGTTATCTTCGACTTTTTGAAATTCTGATTTATAGAGATGTATCTTGACTTTTAAAGACATGGTTTTCATTTGAGAAGAAAAAAGCTGCTTTCCCATCATGAACAGACTGACCATAAATTTGGCAACTTTGACAATTTTGTGAGTTTCTTTTTTTTCCATTGAGATATCTGATTGGTTTATATTTAATGAGCCAGTCCTGAAGTCTGACTCTCTTCCAATGACTTAGAAAGTAAATGTCTTCTTTCTTTAACTGAACGTGTTTGCCTTTCAGTCTTCTTTACATTTATCTCCATTTTTTAGACCACACTTTGGCAATCTACAGCATGCAGGCAAATATAAATACTTTTCTCCCAGTCTGTGCCTTGCCCCTTCACTCTCTTAACATTATCTTTTGATGTACCAAAATCTTAATCTTAATATATCCCGATTTATCCATTTGTACTCCTTCATCATTAGCATTTGTGTTTCCTATGTAAAAAATGCTTGCCTATTTCATGGTCGTGAAGATGTTTTAGAATGTTTTTCTTCTAAAAGTTTTATTGTTTTACCTGTCACATAAGTAAAATCTGAAGATCTGAGTTTATCTGCAGTTGGTTTATATGTATGGCATAAATTAGGGATAAAGAACCATAAATATAACAGATCATTTATTGAAAAGATAATATTTTCCCCACTGCGCTATAGGTTTATTTGCCATTAATTAGATCATCATATATGTGCTGGTTGGACCTCAGATGTAAGGGAATTTGACTTTTTTCATTCCATGATTCTATAAATATTTATTGAGAGTATAGTATTTAAAGTGACTCACTAAGAGTAAAGGCTGGAATTCTGCTTCAAGGTGATGGAGTAATGGCATTTAAAAATAATTTTCCCTTTATTTTTAAAGAAGGTTTAGATTACATAAATGTTACATCGAAAATATAGGGGATTCCCATATACCATACCCCTCCCCCTCCCACAATTTCCCCCATTAACCTCTTTCATTAGTGTGGTACATTTATTACAATTGCTGAACATATATAGAAGTATTGCTACTAAGTATGGTCTATAGTTTACATTATGTTTTAAGCTTTGCACTGCACAATTTTTTTTACAGATTTATTTATTTACTTTTTATCCATTTTAACACCCCACCCCCTGCCGTTTTTGCAGTTTTTGTGTCTATTAGTTGGGCAATTCTCTGTGTCTGTTTCCTTCATCTCCTCTCATCCTTCTCCTCCTGTCTTCACCGGGTTTTGATCCTGGCAACCTCCAATATGGGAGAGAGGCGTCCTACCGTCTGTGCCACCTCAGTTCCTGTTTTTTTCGATGCGTCTCATCTTGGCTCTCCCCTGCGTCTCTCTCCTGCTACTTTATCATCTTGCTGCATGGTTCGGTGGGACCTGAGGGCTCACCCGCTCGTGGGGCCTGATGGTGCACCCGCGCACCTTCTATATTTTTTCATTTTACAAGGAGTTCCCCGGGTTCAAACCTAGGTCCCTTCATATGGAAAACAGACACCTAACCATTTGAGCCACATCTGCCCCTGCACTGCACGATTTTATAAGTTTTAACAAAATGTATAATGGCTTTTATCTGTCATTGCAATATCATGCAGAACGATTTTAATGCCCCATGTTCCACCTATTCTTCCTTCTCCCCTCAGAACCTCTGGTGACCACTGCCTTTATAACAATGTTACAAGTTATTCCATTACTAGAATAATAAGAAGTCTACTTTAGTCCATGGTTACATTTCCCCCTTATGTTTGTTCATCCCTCTAATCTTGAGGATTTGGGGATGGTGATGCCCACTCTGCTCCTGACTGAGTGGGGGTTTAGATCCCATGGGGCAGATGGGTGGAACTGTCTAGCTTGCAGTTGTAGATACTCTCTGCTTCCTGGGATGGGCGTTGTCCATCACCATCCTTTTGTTAGTTCTCCTGGGTGAGTATGATGAACTGGAGAGTAGGTGTTGGCTCCAACTCTGTTGAGATTCAGGGTTCACCTGGCATACGAACAGCCTAAGGATTGAAGTCTCTGGGGCATATATTTAATGGATATAGTGCTAACTACAGGTTCAAATAAATGGGGCAGAAGAACTATGTGTAGGAAAATTATGAGTCTAACTCTGATGCATTGGGGGAGATGGGTTAGCATATATTCCAGGGTAAGGCCCACCGACAGGGTGCTGATTTCCTGAGATTGTCTGCTCTGCCTATAGTGACTAAATGTCTCAGGAGCCTTCAGGGGCACCCTACTTCAGGTACTGTTTATTGTGGCAGTCAACAGATCCTCCTGAGATATCCATAAGCATAACCTCTGGAATGACCTCCCGACTCCTTTTGAAATCTCTTAGCCATAAAAACTCATTTGTATTTGGGGCCGGCCATATAGCCCAGTGGATAGGGCGCCAGTATACCACATGGGAGGCCCCGGGTTCGGTTCCTGGGGACTTCTCCTAGTGGGCAGACTGCTTTGAGAAGGGCAAGCCGCCGTGGGTGGGCAGAGCCGTCGTGGGCAGGGCAAAAAGCCGCCACAGACAGGGCAAAGCCGCCACGGGAAGGGCAGGTCGCCTGCAAACGGAGCGCAGCCAGCTACCCGCGAACTGAAGCGGAGCCGGCTGTGAATGGAAGCAGAAGCTGACCACAAGTGGGGCAAAGCCGCCTGCGCGGTGACCGGTCTCGGTGCGTCGCCGCAATGGGGGGAGACAAAGCGGACAGTAGAGGAACATAAGAATGGACACACAGCAAGAGCAAGCAGAAAGGGGGGGGAGGGATGTAATAAATAAAAAATAAATCTTTAAAAAAAAAACAAACCTCATTTGTATTTAATATTTCCCCGTTTTGGTTAAGGTCTTTTTCCAAATGCATTGCTATGTGGCGCTTGGTAAATGAAATTAGTAAGTTGTATTAAAGGGTTGACATTTTGAAAAGTGCTCACCAGTGGGAGGTATCCCTGTCTTTTCCTGCTATTTGTGTACTCTGAGGCACAGGAATGCACAACTTGCAGGTCTCTGCGTGTGCCTCTGGACCGTCCTGGGTGGGTGAGACCTGAACATTACCTGGAAAGTGGCAGGCATTCAATAAATGTAGGCTAAATTGATTTTTTTTTTGACTTGGTGGAAACTCACCTTTATTGACCCAGATTTTTTCACATGAAAACATGGTATTAGAGTAACAACTGCCAGCTTACCTCCAAGGGTTGTTCTGAGTAGTAAATGAGATAACAAATGGAAGTTTTGTTTTATTACTAAAAAATCCTATTCAAAGGGATTATTATTTCCAAAATTGCTTTCCTCCCTTAGCATATTCACTTTTCCAGGAGAAAAAGGCTGATGTTTTAATAAGCAGGTGAGATTTACATGATGCATAAATCCAAATCATACTTCTCCTGCTGGATCAATTATATTGGAGAAATTGGTCTCTGAACTTTTAAAGCATTTGTCCTGTCATATAACTGCACATATTTTTTTAATTTTTTTTTTTTTTTTGCTTTTTGGAAATGGTGGGGTTGATTTGAGTAATGGAGGCGGAGGGGGGTTTGGACAGGGTGAGATGGAAGTGGCTGTTCATCCTTTCTATATGTTATAGCTTCTGCAGAAGCCAGTTCTGGTGTGCCAAGCCAAGTTCACATATGCCACTTTTAGAACACTGGCTTTTTCTGTGGTACACACACACACATGCAAACACAATATTCCTTATTATTCCTATTTCTGATAACTGTGGTTCAACTGCAACTGCATGTAGAGAATACACAAACAAAACATAGACATAGTTATGATATTAATAG
This sequence comes from Chaetophractus vellerosus, assembly GCA_004027955.1. Taxonomy (NCBI): domain Eukaryota; kingdom Metazoa; phylum Chordata; class Mammalia; order Cingulata; family Chlamyphoridae; genus Chaetophractus; species Chaetophractus vellerosus. Next base: position 9,372 of record PVKH010003290.1, read on the forward strand.
ACACTCAGGGCACAGATACAAAAATCACTGACAGCCTTGGATAAGGCTCTGGCATGAATAAACAAAGCTCTGACCATGCACGGTACTAGTCTAGATGACTTTCTAAAAATTGGGAAATCGTATGCCAAACAAATACAATCTAAAGCTCATTTAAAGTCAAGGTAAATTACAATGGTTACTTCAACTGATATATCAGTCCTATCATTCTGGCAGAGAGGAAATTTTAATTAGTCTGACAAGACTTAAAAAAAAATTCTGATTACTACCTCCTTCCATTTACATTTTTAAAGAAAATGATCTGTTTTACAATTTCCACTGTATTTAATGATAGTAGGATTTACCTGAAAAAAAAAAAAAAAGGAATCTTTGGTCAATCACTTTCTACTTAACAGAAAGCAAGTTAAGCACTCCAGTGCCACTTGCCTAGTTTTCAGGATGAAGTGCCTTTGTAATAAAGTACATTGGACTTAAAAATTCAATTTTATGTTGAACACTTTTTACTGAATAACAGAAAAGTGTAGTAGTATTATATGATCCCAAACTAAAATCTCATCTATCTGATCTCTTTTCATCTTTATCTTCAAATATTGCAGCTCTTGAAGCAACCTTGTGAAATTGGTAGAAGGGAAACATTCCATTTCAATATTCAACTAATTGATATTGAACAAATGATTTAGAGACATAAAGTCAGCAGGGCTACCCAACATTTAGGAATTAAGGCTTTCTCTCTAAGGGAGAATTTTTAAAAAGCAGCCCATAACAGGTAACACTAGTCACATGTACAGGAAATCCACCTTGAGGCATGAACTGTAGTGAGTGAAGGAGATACTGACACATCAACTTTCAATTAAGGAGATGTGTAATTTTAGGGAGCCAGAAAGAGATGATTAAAGTAAATAGGAACAAAGTGAACTATAAATCTTTAAAAATAATGTTGAAACTATAGAATGAGAGAAAATAACAGAGGTGGGATAGTCTGCCTTAGTGTAGAAAGTGGAAGCTCAGAATACACGAATATATCCGTTGGAGAGGGTCCTTATGGGCCAGCCTGAAACCCACATCCTGCCACAGGTATCCCATGGTGGGGGCACACACCGCAGGCTTGATTACACTAGCCGCCATGATTGTTTAACCCCTTCTCTTGTGATTCTACATTTCCCAGGCAAGCCAACAACTTCATATTGGCTCTATATGTAGACAACTCTCTGGAGAGAGAATGTGCTGATCAGCTAACAAGGGTATGTGATCTACTTGGCACTACATTTCTCAATGTCAATCTGATTCCTTAATATGACTACATTAGAATCACCTGGGAAACTTTCAAAATTGTGATGCCAGGCACCATTCCAGACCAAGTAAATCAAAACTCCCTGGGGTTGGGCCTAAGCATTGGCATTCTATAAATGAGTCTCATGGCCCCCAAGGGTTGAGAACCATTGTCATAAATTAAACTGGCACTTGGACTTATGGATGAGCCTCTTGTCCCTTCAGTTGTCGGATGTCTATCTATTCATCGCCAAATTCTATGTGAACTGGCAAAATTGAAGTTTTGGATTTGCAAAATTGTAGACTGGCCTCTGGACCTTTTGGTGGTTGGTTCCCTGAATCAGCAGCATTCACTTTATCTGGGAGCTCTTTAGAAAAGCAGAATCTCAGGGCAGATGCCATCTTACTGAATCAGAATCTGTATTTTAACAGGATTTGCAGCAGATTAGTTTGCACACTGAAGTTTGAGAAGCACTGTTTTTTAATATTTCTCAATTTTTAGCTCTTCTACCTAAATATCTGAATTATGCTATAAGTTTATATTCCTGAGCCCCACACAGACTTAACACAATGAGCTCCTGCTAAAGGAGCTTTCCACAGTGAGTGCTTTAACAGGTCTTTCTCTTTTTTCATCAACAAATATTGAGAACACTTCTGAGAGATACAGTAGCCATCATAATTTTTTTTTCCACAAAATAATCATTTAGTCCAAAAATACCACATAGTAAGTAGTAGTTCTCTCTTTGATGAACCTATAGTGCTATTCAGCCACTTAAGAACCAGCATGATAATAAAAGTGGTAATTAAAAATAATTAGGAAAACATTTTTTAAAATAGATTTTGCATTTTCAAAAGTCCATTGCTGAGTTATATTATTCATGCAGCAAGCAGAGGCTCTGTACAGAAGAAAATAAACCATCCACTATTCAAATGGAATTGGTCATTTTACCACAGCAATCTGAATACTGTATGAGAGATCCAGGGAAGAGATTAATTTGAATGAGACAATATTCTGAATAAGTTTCACTTTTTAACTCATATCAAAATTCAAAACAATACTACTGCTAAATCTTCATTCATTGTTGTTTTTTTTCTGAAGGTTGCGTGGCTGGGACCAGGGATATGAGGAAGTACTTTAGAAATTATGCAGTACTCCTTCATTTTGGTTTTCTTTTGTGGTAGATGACAAGTCCCTAACTATCCAACTTTTTGTAGAGCAAGGGAATATAATATCCTCCCACCATTTAGAAAACAAGTTAAAGGTGGAAAACTCCTGATCATCAATAAGAGTCCATGGTCCTGGCATATGAAGTGCCACAGAAAGATAGAGCCACTATTGAAGAAGGATTTTAAAGAAGCAATGTAGATGTGATTCCCCAAGACACAATTTCTTGGTAAAAGAAAAATTGTGTTTAGGATAATATGCCAAGACAACATGCTCTTTAGAATTCCAACATTAAATCATATATTTTTGTGTGTGTTTATTTTAATGAATTATAAGAGGAAGATATGAAATGGGATCACTACTATTTATTTGCTAGTGTTATTAAGGGAAGGATGAGTCTCTCTACCTTACACACTGGCAACCTCCTTTGTTAGCATGGGATGAAAGCATCTGACTGAATAGTTTCATCTGAATTAAGGAAGCAAAGGCAAAGTAGCTGGTATTCTTCCTGAGCATCTCTGCCCCTGAGTGTGTTATCTTGGCAGATTTTCAGCGTATCTCCCAATAAAATTTAGCAAAAAAAGCAAAGCCATAAGTAAAATAACATCACCTTTAACTATTTTATAAGTAAAGTAGTTCAAAGAACTAGATACCAGAAACACAAAGGTCACAAATGATTTGTAAATATCTAAAGACTCTACATTTAAAAAGATATATCTGTTCTTCAATATTCAGATGGGTTCTATCCAAATCCAATAATCAGGGTCATTAAAAATCAGAAGGGTATCTAAATATGCTTGGTCTTCCCAAATCCCAAATCTTAAAATATAAACAAAAGTAAGAATAAATACAGTGCAGTAATGGTTTACAGGAAAGTGTATCATCAATTTTTGAAAAATTTCTAGAAAATGTGTATGATAGAAAATTAGTGCAAAAATTCTGCAAAATTTCTCATAATACTATACATGTGAAAGACAGTACTGCCAAAAAGTGAGCTCTACAGAAGACTCTTGTGATAAACACAAGACTTGAGGCAGCAAGAACTGAGAGCAAGACTGAAGGGTGGGCAATCAGTTGGCACATTAATTAAAAGACTGCAATAGCCTGTCTAAATCCTGGGCTCTCAGAACTGCTGGCTCCAGAGTTTTCTCCAGCTAAACAAGAACCCTCTAACATAAACAATAGTCTATCAGATATTCAGACTGTGGGTGCCGGGACCAACAATCATTCCCCAGGCTACTTCTGGATCCCTCCAGGAACCTGGAATTTCAGTTATTCATGTATACAGTGATAGAGTCCATTTCACCAAACATGAGAGGCAGGGATCCTATAATCAGAATCTAGCTTCACTATCCCTGAGGGCCAATTACAGAGATAAAGAAACAAAGTCTAGCAACTAGTACAGATCAACCTAGACTCTATCCTTAAGAATATTAACAAATAATCATGTTTAATTAGAAGTCTCCAAAATTAAACATGATTGATATTTTTAAAAGCTCAGTGAAATGGAAAGTATGAAAAGAATAATGTGCATGGCTAAAGAGGAAAAAACAGATTAAAAATGCAAAACAAAAAGAACAAGCTGGTGATCTTGAAATTGAAACACATTCTTCAGATCACAATGTAAAGGGAAAGAGAAAAAAATTATGAGAGAAAAGCTATGAGATTTGGTAGATCCATTTAAGAATCTAATAGCTAGAAAAATGATTATTCCAGAAGGTGGTAACAGAGTTAATGGAGAGGAATAAATGATCAAAGAAAAAACTAAAGAGGATTCATGAAAAAAGGAAACATTTGAACATGAGCATAACTAAGTTAAAATAAGAACCCAAGAAATAAAGGGGAAAAGCCATTACAATGCATAGATATTTAAATAAGGTGTTATTTCCATAGGCACAAGAATCATACTTGCATCAGACTTTTAACCTACAACACAAAATGAGAGGGGAAAATAGTGCAATAATATCTAAAAGGCATGAAGAGATATAAATAAAATCTTGGCTTTTGTACTCAGGTAAATCAGTATTCTGAAAATGCATATATATTCATTTTCACATTCATGGATTTAAAGTTTCAAATGTTATGATTTATGGGTCTTTAAAGATAATTTTGCTGATGCCTACCAAAATAACAAAGCAAAACAAACTCTAAGAAATAGGGACATAAGAAGTAAAAGAAAGAAAGGTAAGCTCAGCAAAAAAGCAAAGGAGATGTCAACGTCCCCAGTTCAGATAATGGAAACCGTTAACCATGAGAGCAAGGCAAGCCAGGACTCAATGAGACATTCTTAAAGAAGGAATGGGTACTTTGGCCCTGGCTAACAAATAAGCAGCACTAGGAAATTCTCCATTGTTCCTCTCACTTGAAGTGATAAAGAGGAGGAACAAAAGATTTTAGAAAAGACAGACCAGGCCTGAAAGCTACAAAATTTTACTTGGGTAGTGAATTCAGAAATAAGGTGTAGTTCTCTCAAATCAAGGTCAGAGGATATAATTGCCTTACTCTATGAGTAGTTCTTGCTGATTTTGATGATTTGGTATATCCAAATGGGGACACAAATTTTAGAACACATCTCAACCAATTTTCACCCCCAAATTGCAGACAGTATCAGATCCTAATGTAAATCTTATGTCTGTTGCTTCCAGTAAAATGCTCTGCCCACACAGGTAGCTTGACTTGAAGATAATTCAAACAAGAAGTCTCGGAATTAGTGTGAATAGAATTTTGTCCTTGAAATAGGATAGCCCAAAACTAGGAAATATACTTACAGTGGCTGAACACTTCACATTTTAGGCCCAAGTCTATCCCACCTAAGATCATAAGGCACAAACTAATGCCCACTCATCCTAGGGGACATATTTTTTTACTGTAACCACAGTGTGGGAAATGCTCCACTTAGTGGGAGTCCAGAAATCCAGAGCTATCACCGCCCATCCCAGAGGAACCCTTAAAAAGATAAATTTAATGAAAGCCTGCTAAATATTTTGGGGATACATTCACCTAAGAGAAAGCAACTATTATAGGCACTGGAAAATTAGTCTGCTAGGGTTGACCCACTGTCCACAATACCAGCTTCTTGTGTAACAGGGTATTAAAATGGGCCATAAAAGCGGAGCATCCCTGATGCCTTCTAGACTTTACCTACCTCCCAACATGGGAGAACTGTGAAGCCTTCCACAAGACTGCCTCCCTTTCCTCCCCTGTCTTGCAGTGTCAGTTATTTTGGGTCGGAAACAGACCCATGTGACATCTTACAAAGCCTCTGATGGACCGACCCTATCTCCTCTCCAGCCCATTTTAGTTAGACTGTCATTGTGAGGCCACCGACCCTTTTGTTTGAAATCTGTGAATCTCCACCTGGCCTATCTTGGGGTGGAATCTGGACACCCCGTTCCCGTACATCTCTGCCACTGGTTGCTTTCTGTGAAAACAGCAGTGAACGGATTTGATTTTGAGCTGACCCTGAGGAAATGGGTCAGGAGTTGTGTGGGCATGAGGGAGAGCACCTGGAGAACTGAGAATGAGGTTTGTTTTCTTTGTAACATTTTTTATATTAGTCATAAACTCATTATAAACAAACAAACAAACACAAAAGGGCCTTAATGTCTCTTTCTATTGAGGGCAAAACAGAATACAAAACAATAGGCGATAAGTACTCCTATTTTAAAATTAAGGTTTTAAAAATAAACCTTATAAAGGAGATTTTCAAATTCTAGTTAACTGGCCACCTATAAAAGAGGATGGGAAATATAATTGTAGATTGGAGAGAAAATGTCTTTGTAAAAAGTAGTTGGAATGCTGTTACATTTCGCCACATATTCCATGAGAGGAAGAAGAGGGCTTCTCCTCACATTTCAGGTATAATGAGAGCAGTTTCAAAGAGCCCACTCAGAAAGCTTGATGTTTTCACTTTTAAAATTACAGATATGCTTTAGTCTTATTTCTTCCATCTTATTCTAGTTTCCCTACTATTAAATGTTACCCTATAAGCTTTTTAAAAAATTATTTTAGTAACGTATCACAACTAAAATTTCCCCTTTTAGTCACATTCAGATTTGTCATTCAGTAGTGTTAATTACCTTCACAATATTGTGCTACTATCACCATCATCCATTACCAAAACTTTTCCATCACCCCCAAAAGACATTCTGTATCAATTAAGCATTAACTCCGCATTCAGGACTCCCTCCTTAACCCCTGATAACCTGTAAACTAGTTTTTGACTCTATGAATTTGCTTATTCTATTTCATATCAGTGTGATCACGAAATATTTGTCCTTGTGTTTCTGGCTTATTTCACTCAACATGTTGTCTTCAGGGTTCATCCAGGTTGTTGCATGTATCACGTCATTCCTATATATGGCCAAATAATATTTTACTGTTTGTGTATACCACATTTTGCTAATCCAAATTCATCAGCTGATGGACATGTGGCTTGATTACATCTTTTGACAATTGTTAATAATGCTGCTATGTAAATAGGTAGGCAAATATCTGAGTCCCTGCTTTAAAATCTTTTGGATATATACCTAGAAAGGGGATTGCTGGGTCTTTACTTATAACTTTCTCCTCCACAGAGGAGAGGTTAGACGAAGTGTTTAGGTAGGTGGACCATAGGCTGCTTCCCAGGAAAGATAAAGCCGAGGGACCACACAACTGAGATTCTGAAAAGAATGGCATTTAACACAGCTCGTGGGGTTTCAGGGTCAGAAATTTGGTTGAATCATATAATGTACTTTTTAAAAGAGTGAAATTTTTGCAAGTCTGAGCTTGCAAATGGAGATTCATTCTCTCTACACATATGTAAGCTACTTCAAGCTCCTTTTAAAACCAGGCAAAATATAAATCAATCTGATCAGAAATAAATACAAAAACCAACAGGAAAACTTGCAAATAAAGCAATATGAATGGAAAAATTTGGAGTTAAAAGAGTGATGTGTTGAAGGTGTAAAGTATCATCTTTAAATGATATTTAAATAATATTGCAAATGAGTACCTCAAACTATCTCTTAATGTAGTTGTAAGGAACATAATTTGATGTAAAGTATTTTATTAGTCTAAATTCTTGGTGAATAGTTGTTACTATTATTAGTCATGTATTTCCAGTTCTCTTCTCTGAATTTTGAAACATGATCTTCGGGTCCCAATTCCTTTCATTTGTAAATTTTTTAATTTTAAAGACTGGATACAAAACATAGGGAACTGAGCAATAATGATCACCATCATGTTTTAAGTTAATTCACATTTTCCTATTAAAGTAATCACATAATCATTGATCTCCTAAGTGTGTAGAAAAAATACTGCAAGCTGATTATAGCTTTCTAGTGCCTTCATGATTCCACTTCCAGTATAATCCTGAGATGTATATTTACTTCTGTAAAATAGGAAGAGCCAATTGCCAGCATGCAACGCTACAAAGTTAAGAGTTTTCAGGAACAAAACAAAATCTGCTTTTCTCACTGGTTCAATCTCAGAATGCTCCTCTGGGGCAATCTCCCTTTGCTACTTGCCTTCTCGGGGAAAAATGGGATTGGAAAATGTAGTTTCCATGATACTGTCCTCTTACCTGTATTCACGAGTCACTTTCTAAGAAATTTGAGATACATGGTCATCATAGCACTAAAAAAACATCTGATACTGATTTCCAGTTTTTAAAAAATATTGGAGGGAACCAGCTGTAGCTCAATTGGTAGGGCTCTGGTTTACCACATCGGAGGCCCTGGGTTCGGTTCCCGGGGCCTCCTCGAGAAGGCAGGCCGCCGCGAGCAGGCCACCGCGTGGTGAGCTGACTCGGCGGGATGCCGCAGTGGGGGGAGACGAGCAGACACAGAAGAACACAAAGCAAATGAACACAGCAAGAACAAGCAGCAAGGGGGGGATATATAAATAAATTTTTAAAAAATCTTAAAAAAAAAAGTATTGGAAAAAACAAGCTTCCAAGGCAGAGTTGATTGGGTCTTTTTAATATTTAGTTTTCTTTAAATGGATGAACTAAAGAAATAATGCTATATAGAGCCATATAAAAACATCTAAAATGGCTAAAGGTTTTAGTCCTAAACTTTCTTACTCCTTTATAAAAACTGTAGCTAAGCGAATCCCATGGAAAATGACATTTGTTTGTAGTTTTCATGGTATGTCTTTTATAAATATTTTTAACATTTATGATGTCATATTATACTTTTTTAACAAATCAATTTTACTGATACATATTAATAAAGCATACATCCAGCCAAAGTGTACAGTCAATTGTATTCAGTACAATCACATAGTTGAGTATTTATCACTTCAATCATTTTTAGAGCATTTTCATTATTCCAATAATAATAATAATAAACAAAAAACAAACAACACTCATCATCTCTCTATTTCTCTATGCTTACCCTGCCCATAGCTGCTATTCTGTTTTCTTCTCTTTAGTATATTTGTATTTATATTTTGTAAAAATAGCCTTATATATGCAATATCACCCTTAATCGTATTATAGGTTTTACCATGTTATACAGTCCCATGTTACATTTTTTTAGCTTTCCTTCTAGTAATGTACATGAACTTAGAATTACCCTTTCAACCACTGTCATACCCATATAATAGCTCGGTGTGACTGCTCTCATTCTTCTGGGTATATACCTAGTAATGGAATTGCTGGGTCACATGGCAAGTCTATATTCAACTTCCTTAAGAACTGCCAAACAGTCCTCCACAGTGGCTATACCATGCTACATTTCCATCAACGGTGAATGAGCGTTCCTATCTATCCACATCCTCTAAAACATTTACAGTTTTCCGACTTTTTAATATTGACCAATCTAACAGGTGTGAAATGATATATCATTGCAGTTTTGATTTGCATTTCCCTAATCGCTAGTGATGTCGAACATTTTTTCATGTGTTTCTTCGCCATTTGTATTTCTTCTTTGGACATATATCTTTTCAATATCTTTGCCCATTTTTTAATCAGGTAGTTTGTCTTTTTATTGTTGAGTTGTACGATCTCTATATATCATGGATATTAAACCCTTATTGGATATGTGATTTCCGAATATTTTCTCCCATTGAGTTGGCTGCCTTTTAACCTTTCGCAAAAGTGTTTAATTTTGAAGAGATTCCCTTTTACTAGTTTTTATGTGTTGCTGTTCATACTTTGAGTGTAAGGTTTAAGAAACTATGGCCTAACACAAGATCTTGAAGATGTTTTCCTACATTTTCTTCTAGGAGTTTTATAGTTGTCACTTGTATATTTAGTTCCTTGATCCATTTTTTTTGAGTTAATTTTTATATAAAGATAGGGGTTCTCTTTCTTTCTTTTGGATATGGCTATCCAGTTCTCCCAGCACCATTTGTTGACTAGACTGATCTGGCCCAGCTGGGAAGGCTTGACCACCTTGTTAAAAATCACTTGACTGTAAATATGAGAGTCTATTTCTGAATTCTCAATTTGTTTCTATTATTCAATTTGTCTGTCTTTATGCCAATACCATGCTGTGTTTTTGTGTGTGTGTGTGTGTGTGTTTTTTACCACTGCAGCTAAGTAATATGATTTAAAGTCAGGAAATGAGAGTACTACAACTTTGTTCTTCTTTTTTAAGAACTATTTCGCTATTTGGGGCCCCTTACCCCTCCAAATAAATTTCATAATTGGCTTTCCCATTTCTGCAAAAAAGGCTGTTGGTATTTTTATTGGAATTGCGTTGAATCTGTAAATCAGTTTTGGTAAAATTGACATTTTAATGATCTTTAGTCTTCGCGTCCATGACCACGGGATATCCTTTCAATTATTTAAGCTTTCTTCAGTTTCTTTTAGCAATATTTTGTAATTTTCTGAATACAGCTCCTTTATATCCTTGGGTCAAGTTTATTCCTAAATATTTGATTCTTTTAGGTTTTATTATAAATGAATCTTTTTTCCTGATTTGCTCCTCAGATTACACATAGTAGCGTATAGTAAATGCTACTGATTTTTGCATATTAATATTGTATCCTGTGACTTTGCTGCACTCGTCTATTAGTTTTAGAAGCTTTGTCGTGGATTTTCAGGATTTTCTAGATATAGGATCATATCATCAGCAAATAGTGCAACTTTTATGTCTTTCTTTCCTATTTGGGTGCCTTTTGTTTCTTTATCTAGCTTAACTGCTCTAACTAGAATTTCTAGCATAATATTGAATAACAGTGATGACATTGGGCATCCTTGTCTTGTTCCTGATCTCAGTGGGAAAGCTTTCAGTCTTGAACCATTAAGTACAATGCTAGCTGTAGGTTTTTCATATATGCACTTTACCATATTGAGAAAGCATCCTTCTATTCCTATCTTTTGGAGTGTTTTTATCAAGAAAAGAGTGCTGTATTTTGACAAATGCCTTTTTTGCATCAATAGAAAGGATCATCTGATTTTTCTTCTTCAATTTATCAATGTGGTTTATTATACTAATTGATTTTCTTGTGTTTGACCACTCTTGCATACCTGGGATAAAACCCACTTGATCATGGTGTATAATATTTTCTTTCTTTTTTTTCAGGAGGTACCATGGATTGAACCCAGGATCACATACATAGGAAGCAGGCAGTCAACCACTGAGCTATATCCACTCCCCAATGAGAGTTGGTTTTTTCATTTGTTTATTTCATTTTTAGGAGGTACCAGGGATCAAACCCGGGACCTTGTACATTGGCAGGCACCTAACCACTTCAACTAATCTGCTCCTGGATATATAACTCTTTTAATGTGCTCTTGGATTTCAGTATTTTGTTAAAGACTTTTGCACTTCTATTTATTAGAGTAATTGGTCTGTATTTTTCTTTTTTCACAGTATTTTTATCTGGTTTTGGTATCAGGGTGATGTTGGCTTCATAGAATGAGTTGGGTAGCATTCATTCCTGTTCAATTTTGTGAAATTGCTTAAGCATGATAGGTAGTAAGTCGTCTTTGAATGACTGGTAGAATTCCCCTGTGAAGCTCTCTGGTCCTGGGCTTTTAATCTTGGGAGGTTTTTTGGAGACTGTGATTAGTTTGTTGCAGTCTTCTATTTCTTGTAGGGTCAGTTTAAGTGGTTTGTATATTTCTAGGAATTTGTCCATCTCGTCTTCATTGTCTAATTTTTTGGCACACAGTTGTTCACAGTATCCCCCTTATGACCTCTGTTTTTCTGCGGAGTCAGTGGTAATGTCCCCCCCCCTCATTTCCGACTTCATTTATTTGCATATTCTCTCTTTTTTTTTTCTTTGTCAGTCTAGCTACGATTTTTTCCCCCAATTTTGTTGATCTTCTCAAAGAACCAACTCTTCCTATTTTCTCTATTATTATTTTTTTCTCTCGATTTCATATTTCTGCTCTGATCTTTACTATGTCTTTCCTTTGGCTTGGTTTGGGATTAGTTTGCTGATCTTCTATTAGTTCCTCCAGTTGTGCAGTTAAATCTTCAAATTTAGCTCTTTCTTATTTTTTAATGCAAGCATTGAGGGCTATAAATTTCCCTCTCAGCACTGCCTTTGCAGTATCCCATTGGTTTTGATATGTTGTGTTCTCATTGTCATTCACCTCAAGATATTTGCTAAATTCTCTTGTTCTTCTTTACTCACTAAATATTTAAGAGTATGTTGTTTAATCTCCATACATTTATGAATTTTCCCTTTTTCCATCCATTATGGATTTACAGCTTCATTTTGTTATGATCAGAGTTAAGTGTTTTGTATCATGTCAATCTTTTTAAATTTATTGAGACCCATCTTGTGACCCAGTATATGGTCTGTCCTGGAGAAGGATCCATGAATGCTTGAAAAGAATATAAGTACTGCCGTTTTGGGGTGCAATGCTCTATAGATGCCTGTTAGGTCTAGTTCACTAGTTCACTTATCATATTATTCAAGCTCTGTTTCTTTATCCTCTGCCCAGATATTCTATCCAATACTGCGAGTGGTGTATTGAAATCTCCAAGTATTATTTTAGAGACATCTATTTCTCCATTCGGTTTTACCAGTGTTTGCCTCATGTGTCTTGGTGCCCTCAGGTTAGATAAATATTTATTATAATTATTTCTTCTTGGTGAATTGCCCCTTTCATTAATATATAATGACTTTCTTCATTCTCTATAACAGTTTTGCATTAAAATCTATTTTGTCTGATATTTATATCACTACTCCAGCTCTTTTTCTTTTACTATTTCTATATCTTTTTCTAACCTTTCACTTTTAACCTGGTTATGTCCTTAAGTCTGAGCTGAGTCTCTTGTATACAACATATATATGGCTCATATTTTTTCTTTTATCCATTCTATCACTATGTCTTTTGATTGGGGAGTTCAAGCCATTAACATTCAATGTTATTATTGTAAAGGCATTACTTACTTCATCCATTTTGTCCTTTGGCTTTCTGCTGTCATGCCATACTACTGTCTGTCTTTTTACCCTTTAATTTACCCTTCTTTTTTTTTTTTTAAGATTTATTTATTTTATTACATATCTCCCCTTCCCCCCGCTGCGGGGACTCGCCGAGATTGGACACTGCGCAGGCGCGGCTTTCCCCGCTTGTGGGCGGTCCCTGCGTCTGTTCACGGCCGGCTTTTCAGTTCGCGGGTGGCTGGCTGCGCTCCATCCGCGGGCGACCTGCCCTGCCCATGGCGGCTCTTGCCATGTCCGTGGCAGCTTCTTGCCCGCCCACGGCAGCTCCGGCCCGCCCATGGCGGCTTGCCCTTCTCAAGGCGGTCTGCCCGCTAGGAGAGGTCCCCGGGAATCGAACCCAGGGCCTCCCATGTGGTATGCCGACGCCCTATCCACTGGGCTATCGAGCCAGCCCCTTACCCTTCTTAATAATCTTAATTTCTATACTATTCTCCAAGTCTCTTACCCTTGTTTTTTTCTGATAACATTTTCAGTAACTCAGAGGCTGAGAAATTTTTTGTGGATGATGAGTTAGTTCCTCAACCCAGTGTGTTTCATGTCAACCAAACCCAATCTGTGTTACCCTTGGGCCACAGCATCAGAATCTTACAGATATTTGTTAAGAAGGCAGGTTCCAGGGTTTAACCTCTCTATATTTATTTCAACCTTATGTTCTCACTAATCTACTGGTCTCCCTAACGTTCCAGAACTTCTGCATCAATTAATCAGTCACCGAAATCTCTACCTGCACCCCTCCCACCCAAAAATCACTAATGATTTAGTTTATCCACAATTAACTACTAGTAGAACAGTAATTATTATTAATTCATTGTCCATTCCACTTCACCTTACTGCAGCTAGACTATGGAGGGGAGAAAGCTGAAAAATAAGAAGCATTATGAGATGAATAGCCACAAGGCCTCAAAGAGAAGGAATCTGGAGTCAGAACTGGAAGAAGGAATGAGCATTTTCCCCATAACTTTATGGCCTGTGGGAATAATATGGTACATTGTAAGGGAAAGAGAAAATTCTGACCAGAAAGTATGACCACTTGTGCCATAAGCATTCAGATTTATCTATTTTGCTAAATCCTTTTGGTGTCAAATGCTTGATTTAGAAAAAGACTTAAAGAGTTGGACCACTTGACTGCTGGCATTAATATTTTATGACCCCAATATTAAAAGTGAAAATGATGACTTGATAAGTATGATATTCAGTATAAGGACAAAGTTACTAGTGATATATTATTAGTGATCTTTGCTACTTTTTTTGCCAACAGCTTTTTGCTGTTGAGCAATATACCTTCTGACTCCTTTAAATACATTTTGATAAATATGAGTTGGATCGAAGAGTCTACTTATTTTAACTTTTTAAATTGTGAGATACATTGTATTAAATACAAGAAGAGTACATTAAACTTCCACCAAGAGTTTAATAAATAATTATAAAGTGAACACCAGTGTGTCAATTGATCAGGTCATGAAATAGAACATTATTGGCCTCCAGAATCCCTCCACACTGCACGCATCCTTTCCTAGTCTCAACTCTCCTCTGCTATAGAGGTAACAACTATCCTGACTTCTTGTACTAATTTCCTTGTTACCTTAGTCCTGTTACTCCCTACATAACTTCCTTAGCAATATAGTTTAGTTTTGCTTATTTAAGAGCTTTGTATAGATGGAATAATATTTGTGTATCCTTTTATGCTTTTTTTTTTCTCTCAATGTAATGTCCACAAAACTGAACCACAGCAGTGTGTGTAATATTAATTCTTTCATTTTAGTTGCTATATTACATTATATGACTATAACACAACTTATTTATCCATTCCACTGTTGGTGAGCTTTAGGCTGAATCCAGTTTAGGGAAATTTTAAATAGTGACGCTATAAACATTTGTTCATCATTCTGCAGCACATAAGCATGAATTTCTCTAGATATAATCTAGGAGAGAAACTGCAGAATCACAGGGAATGCATATCTACAACCTGACTAGGTAAGGCCACACCACTGCAACAAGGTTTTGCCAATGTACATACTTACCAGCGGTGCATGAGTTCCCTGAGTTTTTCACGACCTAACTGTGTAGATTTTTCGGATACTTAAACTATTATTCTCATCCAGTCATCCACCCTTCCAGTCAATAATTATTAAGAATGTTCTATATCCCAGCCAGTGTGCTAGGCACTGGAAACACAAAGGTAAATACAACAGACACTGCTTCAAAGTGTCTCTTATAAACTGAAATAATGATAAGCAAATCCTGCATGCCCTTTAGGCTTCAAATTTCTATCACTGCTATACTCTGCCATAAATAAATATGAACATGATTTTTCAGGAAAGAGTCCAACTGTAGAGGTGAAGAATCTAATGCATCATCCTAGCAATGATTAGAGAGCACACTGAACAGCAACTCAAATTGCTTCACCTCTATTTTATTGGCTTAAGATCTGCAGCCTCAATGCAGAATATTTATTTCTCAAGTCACAGGAAATAATCCCTCAATTGTCACTGTGGAGGTTACAGGTTACATGTTTTGCGTGACAAGTTACTGATGGAATGAAGAAAATGTGCCCCAAAGCAGAAAAGAATGATATATTATGCTTGATGTCAGAATAATATTTAATATGTTCAGTTTTTAAATAGGAAGTCTGATTTCATTTAAATTCAATGGACACACTTCTCTGAGTGCCTCTGTTTTTGCACACGCATCTACTGTGCTCATAATTACAACATTAGTGCATACAAATCATGGACAAAGGCATGGAATCATTATGGCTGTAGTACTCATATATGAATATACATTTGTTTTCATAGATGCGGAATGAAAAGGGAAAAAAAAGCACCTGAGAAAATCTGGCATTGAATATCAAGTAAAAGAGATTGTACAGCATAGCAATTCTCTTATTCCCATACTAATTGGCCAGAGGAGTTAACTCTGATAACCAAAGTCTGGCAGTGGTCCACCCAGCATGCAATTGGAGAATTATAAATCATCCACAGATGCATGGGAAAGTGATTTTTCTCAACTATATTATTACACTTTTCTTAACCCTT
>PVKH010003291.1:0-13787 GCA_004027955.1 Chaetophractus vellerosus
TTGACAGTTTTATCTAATTATGAATTCCAAAAATATAAATTGAATCATGCTTGTAAATGGATCTGTTCATTTGGGCATGATTGGTTTATGATTAGAGTGTTAACTGGGCCATGTCAGGAAGGCATTGAGCCCCGCCCCTCGGTGGGTGTGGTCTCAAGTGTAAAAAGCAAGGCAGCAGATTTGAGAAGCAGATTTTTGAGAAGCAGTTCTGATGTTGGAGAGGAGCGCTCCAGGAGAAGACAGGTGAACTGTTTGCCTGATAGTCTACAGCTGGCCTTGTGGAGAGACGCAAAGAGTAGAGAGCCTCGTGGTCTATAGCTGAACTTGTGGAGGAAACAGAAGCTAAGCCCGGAGAGAAACACAGCCCCGGCAGGAGAGGAACCCAAAGGCCTGAGACCTGGCAGACATCGGCAGCTGTCTTGCTCCAACACGTGGACTTTGGTGAGAGAAGAAACTTATGCTTTGTGGCCTGGTAATTGTAAGCTTCTACCCCAAATAAATACCCTTTATAAAAAACAACCAATTATTGATATATTGCGAGGCACCCCTTTGGCTGACTAATACAACAACTTAAATCTTAGAGTCTACACTCAAAAGTGAAGAATGCGTCCATGAGATTTCGTTTCAGGTTTTTTAGTCCACCCCCACAACCTAGGATGATCACAGTTCTATTTACACTACCAACTTCTCCCTTCCAGATTTACAGTTAAGCCCCAGGGCAGGGTGTCGGACCTCACAGGCACCCAACAGCATTCCAAGACCACAGAAGAAATTGATACCACATCTAGGAGCCATATCTCCGGTCTATCTGGCTGGCACCAGACCATCCTATCTACTTGGACCGCCTAGCAGGGCTTGCTAATTGATAAGATCACATTTGACAATAAGCATCTTAAAGCCCACCTTCAAAATAAAGCATCTTCTACTCTGACAAGGTTTATCTGCTTCTTAACTTAATTAGATTAGAGGGATAATCTAATTATCCGAACATACCTCTTGGCAGAGGCATCAAGCTACAGCAGATGTGGAAGCCACTTCCTCAGTCCTGCCTTGAGTCTAAGTCTGCCTCAGAAGGAGACTGACAGCTGTGGTATTTAGTAAGGTTACCAAGAAGACCCTATCTGGGCTCTCCCAGCCTGCCAATCCCGTTGGCTTGGTTGTCTTGATGTAAATTTCAGATATCAGCTTTGAAAGCTCTGTCTCTTGGTTCTAACAGTATCTGGGGGCTGCTGCTCCTTAACTGAGTAGGTTAATTGTTTCAACCTCTCCTGGCACCATTTTCATGGTTGCTTTTATTCTAATTTAGCTTGTTACCCTGATACTGGTCTCTGGTTCCATATCCCAGGTTATTCCCTCTAATTGGCAGCAAGAATTTCAAATAATTACAAATAAGTTCAGTAAGCCATCATCTCCCCAAATTAAAGACTATTACCCATCTGGCTAGCAGTTGTTTCTTAGTAATAATATCTCCCTCTACTATATTTTGCCATTCAATATACCATTATAATCAATGTTACACAGAAATACATGTTATTTTAAAAAGCAAATGATTGTTATATAAAAGGAAATTGTTAAACAACTCTAAGAAATATGGTTCTTTAACAGTAGCTAGGTGTACCTCAAAGAGAGGATGGTACCTACCTAACATAAAAGATCAGCCAAATTTAACCAATGATCTGAGTCTTCTGCACATTAGAAAGCAAGCTATTAAAGAAGAGGAGCCTGTTCTAAATAAATTCAAGTCAAATGCAGTAATTATACAACAGCTTTAGGCATGTATCATATTCAAATCATACCTGCCCAAATAATAACAGCTATTATGGATTGATTCACAGAAAAGGCAATGCTCAAAATGGTAAATTTCCAAAAGACCCCAGATAATGAGGGGCAGGCTGGGGTTGCCACTGCTCTGCCTAACTCCAAAGCCACTAGCTTCCCCTGCTCTAGGCTGCTTTCACCAGTGAGCACACATACTTGATATACAAGACCTTTAAGTAACACAGCACCCAAGACAGCACAAGAAGTCTCTAAAGAAAAAAACGAAGGAATACCTTGAGCTTTTGATAATTTTTATAGGGTAAGTTCAAAAGAAATAGAAATTCAGTTCATTATTTCATCTTTAACTTCTCCTTTCTTAGACTAAACTGGAACATTTAGGATGTTCTTGACTTTTAAATTCCTGATTATTATATCAATTTCTCCTTTCATAGACAAAACAGAAGCATTTAGGATGATTTTTTAAAATGCAAAACCAAACAAGAAAACAAGAGCTCAAACTAATCTCATACTGAAGAAAAAAAATGGCACTAGGTACATATATTAATAAAATTTTTATTCTACTACTAAATTGCATTTCAAATTTCACATACCATTTTAAAAAAAACATGATGGCAACACAACTAGAAGTTTAAATACTACTAGACTCTTAAAATAAAATGCTTATCTAATTAAAACCAACTATCATAAACCTCCATTCTTCTCCTTTTAAGCATAGAGAAAACATGCAGAGATGTTTAAACCCCTTGATTGAAAAAGATTTACAATCTTCTCTTTCATTTTTTTCAACAGAACCTTTTGCCAACTTAGCCAGTTTTGTTAAGCAGAATAAATACAAGATATAAATTGGCTCTTCAACATTTCAAATTCACATGTCAACTGGGCCAGGTTATAGTGTCTAGTTGTTTGGTCAAGCAAGCACTGGCTTGATTGTTACTGTGAGAGTATTTGTTGGATTTAAATCATCAGTGAGTCGATTGCATCTATGGCTGATGACATCTACAATCAACTGAGGAGATTGCCTTCAACAGTGAGAGGTCTCATCCAATCAGCTGAAGGCCTTAAAAGGCAAAGTGACAATTTCAGCAGTCAGAAGAGAGAACTGCCATCTCTACTTCAGCGAGCCAGCTTCTCCTGGGGAATTCATCAAAAACCTTCATCAGAGTTCCCAGCCTGCAGCCTCCCTATAGAATTTGGACTTGCCCATCCCCACAGTCGCATGAACCAATTCCTATTTATAAATCTCATACTATTTGTATAACATATATATAAATCTCCTGTGGGTTTTGTCTCCCTAGAAAACTCTGAATAATATGCATGGCATTAACAAAACATTTGGATATTAAATATGTGTCTACAGAACATGGGCATTAGCATCTCACTTCATGTTTCAGTATTATCTGAATGAGAGATGTTAATTATCAGAAATAGAAAATATGATAACAGATAAAAATCAGCTGGTCAATGACAACCACAAAGGAAAAAGAAATTCTTGAGAACTTTTTCACGTTTATTATTAGCATTTTTAATGGGATCTATATTAAATACTACATGGCACATACGCACAGAGCTTTATGCTATTCATTCTTTTAATCACCACAAAAACTCAAAGTAGGTGCCAGCACTGTCCACATTTTCAGCTGAAATGACTTGCTCAAGGCCACATCATAGTTCTTGGGCGGCACAGTCAAGAGGGTGCTGGCAGTCTGGCTCCAGAGCGTCGCTCAGCCACCAGCCTGCACTCCTCTGGCCTTCCAGATGGAAAGCACACTACTGCCAAGGACCTGCACCCCCCCCCACCACATCGCCCCCATTTACTCAATGTCCTGTGTGATATGCAGCTAAGGGCAGATGAAACATATAAAGAGAACAAGTTATTTTTCAAAAGGTTAGCTAAAAAAGCAAACCTTAGACCATAACCCCAGTCTGAATATTCTGCCTTATGAATTATTCAATTTCAAGGAAAACATAAAAAACAAAACAGCTTCTTTCCCTTGTAGTCATAAAAACAGCAAAGTGCCAGTGAAATATTTAGATTAAAAGTAGTATGGGGAAGAGGTTAAATATTCAGGAAATTAATGACCACCTACCATAAGTTTATTGATAGACTGTATAATCAATTTTTACTTATTCGGTGAATGATTATTCAGTTTGCGTGTTATTGCGGCATTCTGCTTTCCCTTCTACACTCTAGCCATCAGCACAACACGGCTTTTTGGCCCTTCCACAGAGACTAAACTTGATTTCTGGCTCATCTGTTGGGTATCCCGGCACTCTTAGCGCTGTCAAGATAGAGAGGTGAAATTACATTCGATCCTACCCTATGGAGGAACACATTTCCAGCTTTCTTGTAAGTCCATAATCTTTATTTTTGGAAATGACATATTGACTAAGCAACTGACCGATTTTCCAAAGACCTGCTAGAGTTTGGAAGTAAAAGAGAGATAAACATTGACTTATCAGTGAGCTAATTTATGATGCTCATTTTTAGGGAATAAAAGTTTCAAAATGTGATTTTTAAGTCTTCACAGACCATTTTCAGGGATTGTATATTTAGCTTTCTCCTTTCTTCACCATTTCCATTTAAAGAAAATTATCAAAATGTGTCAAATAGGGAATGGATGTGGCTCAAGCAGTTGAGTGCCTGCTTCCCACATGGGAGGTCTGGGGTTCGGTTCCTGGTGCCTCCTGAAAACAACAACAACAACAAAAACAAACAGCAAGCAAAGCAAATGAAAAAACTCACTCAGGGGAGCCGATGTGGCTCAGGAGTTGAGCACTGGCTTCGGCTTCCCATATACAAGGTCCTGGTACCTCAAAAAAAAAAAAAAATGTACCAAATAACTCTGTCACATACCTGTCCAACCACAGCCAGACCATTAAGTGTCGATATCCCTGAGGCCATCCTCAGTCTATTGTCTCCAGTCACATGTTAGTGGCTTACTGTTCAATAAGTAATTCTTCTAAACTGGTTACTGCTTAAAATTTTAATTTAGAAAATATTTTATTGAAGTATTACTATAGCTATACTCAAGAATATAAATCATTATTTTGTAAATGTATACAAATTTGTAGCCATCACTCTGACCCATATATGGAATATTCCCAGCAGCCCTGAGGGCTCTTGTTCATGATTACTCCTTCTGAATACTCCTCCAGAAAGTCCCTTCTGACTTCTATTGCCACAGATCACTTTGGCCTGTTCTTGAACATCATATAAATTGAAACACACTGTTTGTATTGGACTTTGTCTCTGAAATCCGTCAATGTTGTTGAGAATAACATTCGGATGTTATTTTTTGTTGCTTTGTAATATAACATTGTGTGTGCCTTTGGAGGGTTTCCGTTGTAGAACTGTTATAAACAGTACTGCTATGCACATTCTTACAAATGTCTTTCTATGGGCACATGAACTCATTTATCTTGGTTGTACACACCTAAGAACAAAACTGCAGGATCACAGGGTATAGATATTGGACTTTAGTATTCACTACCAAGTAGTTTTCCAAGGTAGTTTCACTTGTTTGGAACTTTAGTAGACCAACTAACCAAATGAACAAACAAAACCTAGTCCTTTTCAACAATTTTCTTAAGTATTTACAAACATAGTTATGTTGAAAGTATTCAATATCTCACAACAAAACCACAATATTAAATAAAGTCAACCAAGAGCCTATAAACCAGTTAAGTGTTTTGGAAAACTATTTTGCATTTCAATGATTCCCAATATCACATCTAAAGAAACATACATGTGAAGGTTAAATGTACTTACTAAGTTAGGTATTCAACAAATTAACTTTTAATTCCTTTTTCCATGATCACTGGCTGAACATACAGAAGCAATGATATGGGCATACACAGTGTTATACATATTTTAACTGTCCATAAATATAAATTGAATAAATTTCTAATGGGTAGCTAAATCATGTCGATTCTAATTTCTAAATGTGCCTTAAAGCAATCCTTTCTTCTCTGTCATCATTGCCTTCATTTGAGCATCATTATCTTCCCTAGAACTCCATAATCAGCTGCATAAATGTGTTTGATTAAACATACTTTTAATTATCTTTGCATATACAAGCATTCTTGGAAAGAATGACAGATGCTTACCTCCAGGGTAGTTTCCCCTCCCCGTTCATGCTACTTCACCCCTAAAATCTGTGGGTAATATGTTCTAGAAGACTAATTTTAACCTAAACCTGATAAAAATCACAAGGAAGCATAGTGTCTTCTAAAAGATTCATTCAAAAGTCAAAAAGAATCAGATGAAGTTTGGGGATTACAAAAGTCAGTATCTTCCAGCTCAGTGGGATTCTAGTGAGCTTAGGGCAGCAAGAAGGTAAAGAAACTCACATACCTACTAGAATACTACATATAGGGCTCAACTCTCTCTTTTCCCCAAAGGCCAAAAGGCCAGTCTATCCCCTAAAAGTTACAGTGCTAAGCTTAGTGCTTGGTGCAAAGTAAGCATTCAATAAGTAGTCATGGCGTATATCGATGCCACATGGAATCCCTGGTTATCTTACTGCCCATATGAAATTCCCTTACATCACTACACACTAACCCAATCTGAAAGGATTCCATCCCAGGATTAACAAAATTAGCCTACTTCTAAAAGGGAAAGTTACTAAAAATTAAACAGCAATACACAAAATGCAAAACTTTTTTGCAGGGAAGAAAACTGATAATGGATAAGTCCCAGATCTATAAAATATGTGGGTTGAGCTCAGGGGTGAGCGGAGAGCAATGGCAGCTGATTTGCTAAGGCAAGAATGATCCAACCATTTTCTACTTTGTTGGCACTCACTTGATTATACCTGTAAATTGTTCAAGAATCATCAACAGAGAACACTGACAATCGAATAAACGGTTTAACTCTTACAAAGACAGAATTGTTATCCCAGCCTTCAAGTCATTTTTCTGTTTCATGAGATAAGGGGGTAGGGGAGTTGAGTGTTTCAGTATCTCAAGGACTCAAGATCCAAATCCTAGCCCCTTCCAGGTGTCTAAAAGATCACACCCCTCCCTACCTTTAGTACTTCCACTCTTAACTCCTCTTAGTGAAAGCAACACTGATTCTGCTAAGGAGATGGAAGGGAAAGGTTACATTCAACTTCCTAAAGGCACTTCCAGAAAAAGCTAAACTAGCTGTAGCCAGAAAGAGGGAAACAAAATTTCTGAAAGACACCCCTAAATCAGCTGGGTTTACACATGGCATTTTCAAAATGCCTAATGACTAATAAATAGTTTGTTCTTGAGGCTGGTGATGGACCCAGATATAGGGTGTCTCATGGTTCTTAGGGGCCTGTTCTTAAGGTGTGGCTAGAATCAGGAAAGCTAAAAGCTTCCATCCTGAAAAGAATGGATAAGTACTCATGAGGGGAAAGAAAAAATCCATTTTGAGGTAATTACCTGAAAGGAAATCACCTTTCCACCAATGGAACTAAGTGAATGAAAAGAACCAAAGCCATGCCAAAAAACAAAACTGTCAACGGAATCGCATGCCTCAGCTTGCAGGGTAAATCAGCAGTGGGCTAAGCTTGCTTGATATATGAATCACAGACAGCATAGCCTTTATATCCATCCCCATTATAAACACAAGGTAATTCTATACAAAAACAGTCTCCCGAGAAAAAATTGACAAGAATAGACATGAATAATAGACACGAATAATCTAGGTACTCAAGATTATAAAAACTGAAAACAAGAAAACACATGAATAATTAGGAGGGTCTTCTGCCATCCCACCTTTGATTTGGGTGGGAGACAAGATTAGAGATGAATCCTTATTCTCAGAAGGACAGATTGAATTCTACGCCCGAAGACATGAAAATCTTCAGGTCCATGCCCTTCACTAATCCAAGTTGACACATTTAACTCATGTAGCTGATCTAAATGAAGAGTCTTAAGACAAAAGACAAAACAAAACCAAAACAGTAAATTCTACAACTCTACAAATACTTTCTTTCATTCCAGATTGATATCTTGGTCTAGAAGTCCCTCTGATTAATTATGCAATGATGACCTCCACGCACTTTTTCTCAACCTGTGTATGAGGATGCCATGGGGAAGTATGGAGCTACTCTTGGCTTGTTGTAATATCCCAAGAATCCTCCTTTTCCCCTTTTCTTTTTTTTTACATATCCCCCCCTTTCTGCTTGTTCTTGCTGTGTTCATTTTTTTTTTTTTGCGTTCTTCTGTGTCTGCTTTGTCTCCCCCCACTGCGGCAATGCGCCAAGTCAGCTCACCGGTGAGTGGCAGCCTTGCCCACTCGCGGGCAGCTTGCCCCGCTGGCAGGCGACTCTGCTCTGCTCGCGGGCGGCTCCGTTCTGCTCGTGGGCAACTTGCTCTGCCCGTGGCGGCTTTGCCCCGCCTGTGGTGGCTTTTTGCCCTGCCCATGGCGGCTCTTCCCCACCCACAGCGGCTTGCCCCCTCAAGGCAGTCTGCCCGCTCGGAGAGGCCCCCCGAAACCGAACCCGGGGCCTCCCATGTGGTGAACCGGCGCCCTGTCCACTGGGCTACAGCCGGCCCCTCCTTTTGCCCTTTTCTAATTTTTGAACCAGAGGCTAGAAAACTGGTAACCAAACTAGAGTCAGGAAAGAGAAGGAACTGGGTTTAAAAAACATGAATGAAGTAATAAGGTCAGGAAGCAAGGATCGCATGGAGCACCGGCGTTACCCTCATCTGATTCACCCTGGTTTTCTGATTATAATGAATCTGTGGACACATTGATACACATGTCTTTGTGGTGACTGCAGAAAGTTTTTTTGTGCATCTCCCTAAAATATTCAGTTGAAAGAAGTAACAATTTCCTAAAGCGGAAGTCATAAGAACACCACTCAACGTCACAACTATGACAGATACGATATATGTTCCTTTCTGGTAGAAAAGGAACAGACATGCAAATCAAGACTGTATTTAGGCTTAAAGAGACACAAATTGGCATCTTCACATAGAATGCTCAGGGGCACTCACCCTTCCAAGGCCTCTTTCCCTTTCTTCTACAATGGGTTTTCCCTTTTCTGGAAGTTCTCTACACCCTTGATATCTTCTTCGACAGAAGTTCTGCCCAGTGTGTAAAATTTCTTTGGCCATTCTCACCTTTTTCTCCTCTTTTCAGGGGTCATCAGGAAGAAGGTAAGAATCATGGCGAGGGTAGGGGGGTTGAGTGTCACCTGAGGAGGTTGTTAATGCAAAAAAAATTCAATAATTTGTTCGAATTTTTTCTGCCTTTTTATTTTTTGCTTTGTCCCCCCGCCCCCGAAAAATTTGCTGAAGGACAGTCTGATTGGAATGGTTGAAAATGAATGGAATTATTATTATGGTCATCACAGAGTTAAAAATACATTATCAAGAAAAAGGATCCAGGAGAAAATTAATTCATGCACCATAGCAATTCTGTCCCTGCCCACATCTCTTTCGTCCATTTGAAAGGCTCACTCACATGTACCTAGATTTTAATGAAACTATATGAAATATACAGAGTGCCACCAGTAGGTATTATCCACAGTTGTGATGAACCCATTTGCAAAGTTCCCAGATCACTGGAATGGTCTGCTTTGTTTGTCAACATGGGCAGGGCATCAGTGGGCAGTATTTGAGAAGATCTGTCCCTTGCTTGTTTTTTGTTTTGTTCTGTTCTGCTCTGTTTTTATGGACATATAGAAAGAGAAGGAACATAATGGTCTGATTTTTATCCATAATTAGTTAGGGAGTCCAGGTCTTACTCCTTGTTAATTAATTAACTTTTTCAGAATAAGTAACAATCTTTTCAAATGTCAACCTTTTTTCCTGAAACTTATAGCCTGAGTCTTTAGAATGACAATATGTTACTCCCTTCAAATGACTTCTTTGGAGTTGAAAAAAAATGAATAAAACAAGGGGAAAAAGAGAGATGGTTTTACATGCTTTGAAATGGAAACTTAAAAAGCAAGACAGGCCCCTACACATTCGCTTTCTAATAACTTGAATTTATTAAGTGCCTGTGAAAGTTGAGTGAATGAAAAAAGCATGAGTAATACATAAACAACATACATATTGTGTTTTGAAAAACACAATACTCATGTGAGTAAACACATTGAAGAGATCAAATAAATATATGGAAAAAAACTCAGACCACAGTAGAGTGAGTACAAAAGACAGTGACGACAGTGACAGATTCACTACAGCTTTGGGTGGTCCCATGGAAAAAAACGTAGAGTAGACTATTTTGAGGAAGGAGTGGTATGGTTACTAAAATAGGGGAGTGAAATCTGTGAAAACCATATTATTAACCTCAAAACTGGCAAACATGACCTGTAAAGCTGGATTTAAAAAAAAAAAAAGATGACTAAAAAAAACAACAAGAAATTACTGTTTGGTATGACTCATGTATTACATATCCTTTCTAGAATTTTGCATATGACAAAATGGTTCTGTCTGGTTGCCATACACAAAATGCCACTGTATCTCAACATGCCACAGAGAAAATAAAACAGATTCTTAACCAATCTGAAATTGTCAGTACACATGGGAGAGCAGTACTCATTCCTCCTGGAAATGGTAGTGACGGAGATGGCATGGTCAAAAAAGTTTATAACTATATGGGAAAGAAATTTTAAGTTGATTAATTTTTTAAAAGAATTATTTTTATTTATTTATTATATATCCCCCCCTTTCTGCTTGTTCTTGCTGTGTTCATTTTTGCATTCTTCTGTGTCTGCTTGTCTCCCCCCGCTGCAGCGACCCACCGAGTCAGCTCTCCGTGCAGCAGCTTGCCCTGCCCACGGCGGCTTGCCTTCTCGAGGCAGTCTGCCTGCTCGAGGAGGCCCCAGGAACTGAACCTGGGGCCTCCCATGTGGTAAACCGGAGCCCTACCAATTGAGCTACAGCCGGTTCCCCAAGTTGAATTTTAACTCCACGCTGTTGCCTGTGTGATTTCAAAATAAGAAGACTGAACAAAGAGAAGAGATTCAATCATATAAATGTCAGGATACTCATGGTAAATACAGAATATCAGTAATACTGTTTCCTGAAATAAAACAATGGAGAAAACATAGGGGACATGTTACCAGAAAGAAAACAAGCACTGAGGATACATGAGCTCAAGAAGTACCTAGAAATGCTTTCAAGAAGAGGAGTTTTTTGAAAGGAGAAACTCAGAAACAGGGTAACGACCTGATAAGTTTGACAAGAAGTCTTTCCCTTAACTACTGTTTTGGGATCCTTGAAGACTTTTGTAGAATAAAATGGCAGCAAAGATGATCACTGTACACGAGGGCTTTTCTCTACTTAGGGGGAAAACCTTGCAATCAACTCAATCTGAAGCTTGAAAACGAAAACTGTCAAGTCAGTTCAAAACTTAATTATTATTTCAAGTCATCAATTTAGTCACTCCAAACCCCTGAAATATTACTCTGGATTGGATAGCTCAAATTTCTGTGCCTTCAAAGCTATGTTTTTCTTCCTAGTTAATTGTGTTATTTTAATTTACCCAAAAGTATAATTTACTTTTAAATTGCCTAATTTACATTAACACCTATTTCCTTCATCGATACATTCAGAATAAGCTGAAACCACCGTCTTTTGAATATTTTTTCATGCGTATTTTATAATGATCAAATTTTGTCCATACTTGGTAGGAAATAGGGGATATATTCCTAATCTTTTTAAAAGAGGAAATTTCTGGTTTGGTCTTACAATTGGCTGCTTTGCATTGTTTTATTTTTGGAAGACTTCATAGAGTACAAAGAGACAATAGAATGACAGAGTTTTTTGTTTGGTTTGTTTCTTTATGGAATATAGGGAACCTTTCTAGCTACCTGCCTCGTGTGTGGCAACTTTCAAAGAGAAGCTGGCATTACTGTAAGACAGAAGGATTTACTTACAAAAAAGAAAACACCAAGTCAGTCTGGCATTACCCAGGCAATAAATGCAACCTAACTTTCAAAATGAGAGTTACTCTGTCTTTCCATGCTAGTTCAAAGGAAGGAGACCAGCTCAAATCCCAGTTTTATGGAGATGTGTGCCCATCTAGGCTGTAAATGAAAGGCTAATAATTTAAAAAGCACTCAGCTGCAAATGGATCTCAACACAAATTCTAGCTTCTAGGGGTGCTTGAAGAACATGCTAGTTTCAATTTTTCTTTTTTTGGCACTAGAAAAAAGCAGGAGAAATTCCATCCTAATTACGAAAAGCTTGACTTATAACAGTAATTGATTAAACTGCTTAAAATCTTGGTAGAAGGGTCTACGAATACAGACATCAACACTGTAAAGAAAAGTCCTAAAAAATAGCTATTTTGTACTAAACTTAGGCCTAAGAAACTATTAAAAATGATCTATTTATCTTTTGTGAAAAATTGTAATGGCATTAGAATACATGTGGAGAAAGACATAAAACCATACATAAAGACTGCCATATGGATCAATTTAAAAAAAAAAAACCTTGCCTACATTCCTGCTAATATATATCTCAAAACACAATGATTTTTATGTTTATAGAAGGAAAAATTGAGAAAAAGAGATTTATACTACTCTCATTTTCTTGCCCCAAATTTTTGGGTAGCAAGATTTATACTATAGTCTCCTAAGGTGTGTTTTCTAAAAATGATACTTTCAAGTCATTTTTCTTGCCCTAGTTAAAATTTGTCAACTATGAAAGGGTAACAAAGGCATTTCATTCATCTTTTAATCCTGGAAGAGCCCTATATAAAATTATTTAATAGAACAGCCAAACTTAGTCATTTTTATGCTTGAGGCGCAATGAGAAGCAAATTAAACCCTGGTTCTTTTATGAATGCATCACTAACTGATACTGATTTCCAAGAGAGTGTCCAACATTTAGATGAGGGTAGGGTGGTAGGTGGGGAATGGTGCTGAAGAGTGCCATTATGGGACCATTTTAATTTTTGCCTTTAAATTTAGACACAATAAGACAAATCTCCTCTACCACATATATAAGTGCCAAAAAAACACAGAAGTCTTTAAATTTTGCTTTCAATCCTCTTTCTTATGAAAGGACTTGAGGGAAGAGAGATTCTTCAAGACTTAAATCAAGCAATTAACTGGTTGGTAGTCAAAGTTAAACCAACGGTGGCTGAACTGTCACAGTGAATCTATCTTCTGGGACATCCTGGGGACTGTGTGACTGTCCTCACCAGCATTCGAGTTTTCTAAAAGGGTTTTAGTTACATTCCCAGAGCTAATCCTCTTAAACAGAAAAATTGCAATTCTTCATCAAAAGAAAAGAGAAAGAATAGAAATTTTTCTCTCAGAGGTTAAGGAACTCTTCCCTAAAAAACTACATTATTCTTTAAGTTATGAATAGCTTACATATTTGACTACATCTTTTTAGAGGGAAAAAAGTACATTTAAAGTGATCTGAGTTTCTAAAACAATATTACTTATCCAGAAAATTATAGTCTGACCTCATGATTACTCAATGAATAACTAGAGCTGCTGAAAAAAACACTTTCTCTTAGGAAAAATAGATATTTACTGGTAAATATCTTCATTAGTCAATTAATACTTGGAATTCTCTAATTTTGCTTCTAAAATTTCCTTTAGTCACCTTTCAAAGATGCAAAGAGAAAAACTAATTGATTCAAAATTATATCCATAAGAAACTCAAAAGGTTACTGACACATTCCTTGTATCAATTGCGAAGACATACAAGATATCAAACCACCTTTGGAAAACAAACACTTTACTGAAATATAGTTCACATACTATACAATTCACCCATTTAAAGTGGACAATTCAATGATTTTTAGTATATTAAAGAGGTTGTACAACCATCCCCATAATCAAATTATAGAACATGTTTGTGCCCCTAAGAGAAATCTCCATTCTTCCTGCCTTCACTCCCTGGCTACTACCAATCTACTTTTGGCTCTAGAGATTTGTCTATTCCAGACATTTCATTTAAAGGAAATCAGACAGCATGGTCTTTTGTGACTGGCTTCCTTCACTTAGGATAACATTTCAGTTTATCCACATTGTCCCATCTATCATACTTCATTTCTTTTTATT
>PVKH010003291.1:13887-25335 GCA_004027955.1 Chaetophractus vellerosus
CCACCAAAACAAGCCTGAACTGCTGGTCCTGTGGGTGTGAACTCATTTGTAAAAATGATCTTTGGAGATCTTATTTAGGTGAGAACAAATCGAATCAGGGTGGGCGTTAATCCAATATAAGGAGAGGAATTCTACCCAGAGACACAGACAAGTGAGCAGAAAAGGTAGAATCCAGAGGAGAAAGAAGCCAGTTGTAAGGTAACAGAGGCAGATACTGAGCCACCACCAGAATGCTACAGGCTTCAGAAAAAGCCAAAGTATGGCTTGCCAATACTTTGATTTTGAACTTCTATTCTGAGTCTCAAAACTGAGACAATAAATTCCTGTTGTTTAGGCCAACCAGTCTGTAGCATTTGCCATAGTAGCCCTGGCACATTTAACTTTCTGAGAAACTGCCAGACTGTTCCGCAAAGAGGCTGCGACACTTTATGTTTCCATCAGCGATGTATAGGAGTTCCAATTTCTCTACACCCACATAAGCACTTACTGTCTTTTCAATTATAGCCATCCTAGTAGATGTGAAGTAGTGTCACACTGTGTTGTGTTGTGTGTGTGTGTTTGTTTGTTCGTGTACCATTTCTGGAGTTACTGCAATACCAGGTCAATGTGTGGAGAGAACAGAGCAAGTTCCCACATTCCATCTCCCTGCTCCAAAAATCTATTTAATGTATTGTCCTTGGGTAGAGGACCTATCAGATATAAAACTGATAAGAACAGATACTACACTTGATCTTAGCCAAAAGGCATAGAAGCCATACAATGTGGTCTTGATTTGCATTTTCGCTAAGGGTAATGATCTGGAACAGCCTTTCATGTGCTTGGTATATCCTCTTTGGAGAAATGTCTATTCAAATCTTTTACTCATTTCATTAATTGAGTTGGTCTTTTTGTATTGAGTTATAATTCTTCTTTATATAACTGGATACAGATTCTTATCAGATATATAATATGCAGATATCTTCTCACATTCTGTGGACTATCTTTTCACTTTTTGATGTTACCATTTATAGCAAAAAAGTTCTTACTTTTACTGAAGTCCAGCTTATATCTGTTTTCTTTTGTTCTTTATGCTTGCTTTCAGAGTTATGAATAAGAAACCACTGCCAAACCAAATTCACAAAGATTTACTCCTATATTTTCTTCTACAAGTTTTATAGTTTTAGCTACATTAAGTTTATGATCCATTTAGAGTTAACTTTTGTGAATGGTATGAGGTATACATTCAACTTCATTCTTTTGATGTGGACATCTAGTTGACCCAGCACCATTTCTTGAAAAGATGAAAAGACTATTCTTTTGTCCTTTTAATGTCTTGGCATCATCATAAAAAATCAATATATCTCAAATAAATTGATTCATTTCTGGACTTTCAATTCTATTCCATTAATCTATTTGTCAATACTTATGTCAGATTCACACTTTCTTCATTACCTTAGTTTTATAGTAAACTTTGAAATTAGGACGTGATAGACCTCCAATTTTGTTCTTCTTTTCCAAGATTGTTTTGGCTATTCTGAGTCATGTGTATTTTCATATGAATTTTTAAGATCAGTCTGACAATGGCTGCCAAAAAAAGAAAAGCAAAAACTGCAGGTGCGGTGTTGATAGACATTGCATTGAATCTGTAGGTCAATTTAGTGGGAATTACCATCTTAAGAGTATCAAGGCTTCCAATTCATGAACATGGAATGTCTTTCCATTTATTTAGATCCTCCTTAAATTTTCTTCAACAATGTTTTGTGGTATTCAGTGCACAAGTCTTGTACTTCTTTTGGTAAACTTATATCTAACTTTTGTTTTTGTTTTTGTTTTATAATTTTTAAGGTTATTTTAAGTGGTCATTTTAATTCTTCCTTCCTAATCTGAATGCCTATTAAAAAATTATTGGCTTGCCTAAATACCATGGCTAGACTCTCCAGTATACTATTAAACAGAAGTGGCAAGAGCACCACGTCTTGTTTTCTTCCTGATCTTAGGAAAAAAGCATTCAGTCTTTCACCCTTAAGTATGAGGTAAGCTATGGGATTTTTATTAAGACTCTCTATAAGGTTGAGGAAACTTTTTTCTACTCCTAATTTGTTATTTTTAATCATGAAATAGTATTAGATTTTGTCAAAATCTTTTTCTGCATCAACTGAGATTATCATGTGGCTTTTATTCTTTATTCTGTTGATATGATGTATGATATTGATTTTCAGAGCTAAATCTTACATGCTTGGTATAAATCCCACTTAGTCACAATGTGTAATCCTTTGTATATGTTGCTGGATTCAGTTTGCTAGTATATTTTCAGGATTTTTGTGTCTATATTCATAAGGGAGCGACAGGTTTTCTTTCTTGTGATGAATTTGACTAACTTTAATGTAAGGGTAATACTGAGCTCATAGAATGAATTAAAACGTATTCTCTTCTGTTTGTATAATTTGGAAGAGTTTGATAAGGATTGGGGTTATTTCTTCTTTGAATATTTGGTAGAAATTGCCAACAAAGCCATCTGGGCCTGCAGTTTTGTTTTTGAGTAGTATATTATTATTTATTAATTAATCAAAACTCTTTACTTTTTATAGGCCTATTCAGGTTTTATTCTTTCCCGAGTCAAAGTTCTGAGAATGTGTCCATTTCACCTATGTCACCTAATGAGTTGGCATACAGTTGTTCATTGTATTCCCTTGTAATCCTTCTGATTTCTTATGGCCAGTTGTAATGTCTATCTTTCATTCCTGATGTGAATAATTTGAGTCTTCTCTCTTTTCGTCTTGGTCAGTCCAGCTAAAGGTTTGTCAGTTTTGCGTAACTTTTCAAAGAATCAGCTTTTAGTTTAGCTGATTTTTCTCTACTGTTTTTCTTTTCTCTATCTCATTTATTTCCCTATATATTTATTTTCTTCACTCTGCATGCTTTGGGTTTAGTTGGATTTATGTTTTTAGTTTGTTAAGGTAAAAGTTTAGGTTATTAATTTGAGATCATTATTCTTTATTTAATATAAGTGTTTAGAACTATAAATTTTCCTCTGAATATTGCTTTCAATGCACCCTATAAGTTTTGGCATATTGTGATTTACAGTGTTTGCTAATTTTCCTGTGTTTTCTTCTTTGATCCATTGGTTATTTAATAGTATGCTGTTTAATTTCTACATATTTGTGAACACTTTAAAAGTCTGCTGTTGCCCACCTTCCAGTTCACTGAACTCACCCAGGACAACAAACAAGGAGATGATGGACAACCACCATACCAAGGAACCAAGAGAGTCTACAACTTCAAGTAAGAAAGTCCCATCCATCAGCCGTGTTTGATCACAGCCCCCTCTCAATTAGAGGTGAAGTGGGCATCTCCATCAGGACTGGGGAATGAACTATGGACTAAAGTAGATTTACTGGTATTCTACTATAGACTTACTGTGATTCTACCAATGGAAGAAATTATATCATTGACGTGGGGGAGGTGGTCACTGGAGGTTCTGAGGGCAGGGAGAGGGAAAAACCGGTGTCATATGGGGGCATTTTCATTACTTAGGAATTGACCTGAATGACATTGCAATGACAGATACAGGCCATTATATATCTTGCCATATCCTACAGAATTGGGTGGGAGAGAATATAAACTACAATGTAAACATTATTCCATGCTTAGTGGCAATGCTCCAAAATGTGTTCATCAATTGCAATGAATGTACCACACTAATGAAGGATGTTATTAATGTGGGAAAATGTGGGAGGAGTGGGGAGCGGGGCATATGGGAATCCTCTAAAATTTTTTATGTAACATCTATGTAATCTAAGTATCCTTAAATATATATATATATAAAGTTTTGCAAAGAAGAAAACCAGAAGTTTTGCAAAGAAAAAATATTAAAAAATAAAAAATTAAAATGTAAAAAAAAAGCCTGCTGTTGACTTCTAATTTAATTCCATTATAGTCAGGAACATATTTTTCCAATCTCTTTTAATTTATTAAGGCTTCAGACCTTTTAAATTTATTAAGGGAACACTGTCATAAACGTGGCAACATAAGACATCCTCTGGAAAAAAACTCCCGAAAGATTCAGTGAATGAAAGAACAAATCCCACTTGCATAGAACTCTGGAGGACAGTAGAGACTGGAGAAGTGCTTCACAAATGTTGAATCAAAGAAAAACAAAAATATCAGGCAGGAAATTGCCATTCAGGATGCACCAGTCTATTACCCTCCCATTCACTTGGTCCCATGCAGTTTGGGAATCTCTCAGAGGCAGAAGCCTGGGTCCCTCCCACCACAGACACAGACTATAGTGTCATTCAAAGCAGCTAGTTAGAACCCCACCAGTATTCATGCTCAGTGACCCAAGTCTGCAGAGTCTCATGGCAGAATATAAGCCACTGAGGAGTACTGCATACCAAAGCACTCCCCAGGGGTGGGGGTTGGGGGAAGAAACCAAGGCAGAACAGGTGGCAAGTGGAGCTTTCACTCAATCCTCTTTCTGTTGTCTGGACCACTTAAATGCAAAACGGACTTTTCTGCTGTGAACCAACTCTCTGGATTGACCCCATCTGGCTCCTGTGGATGGTACAAAAACAGGGAAGAAGTAGGAGGCAGAAAAGATTCAAAGAGAAAAAGAAGGGGGGCTTAAACATAATTGCTGTAAGACAGGAGGATCTCAACTGAAAAGTATAAGGAAAAATATGGCACTCAATTTAAACAAATCATAGAGCATGGGGAGGAAATTCTGCACAAAATCAAACAAAACAGATCAATATTCTCAATGAAGTAACAGAGGAAAGGAGGCTTTCTCCTGGAGTGGAAACAATTGCATAAAAAGTGCTATCTTACAAATTGTACGTCATACCTAGGGCAAGAATCAGATGAAGAAGAACTGAGAAAATCTGATCCGGTAAACTGAGGCTATTCTAAAGGTCTAGGATAAGCTAGACCAATCATTAAAGAAAAGCCTTAACACAAAGCCAATCAACAATCAATGCTAGACAAGATGAAATCTTCAGAGTTAACTCATAAAGATAATCAGATGTCTAGACATTAACAAATAATTACAAGCCGTACTAAAAAAAAAAAACAGGAAGATATGGCTTAGTTAAGGGAACAAATGAAAAATTCAGAGAAGACACAGAGTGTGGAGCAACTGATCAAAGAAATTCAAACAAATCTCCTACATTAATTCAAGGAGATGAAGGAAAATATGGATAAAGAGACGAAGTATATTAAGAAGACAATATGGGAAGAATTTGAAAGTATAAAAAGAAACAACAGAAATTATGAGAATGAAAAGCACAATAGTAGAGATTTAAAATACTCTAGAGACATACACATTTGAACAGGCAGAAAAAAGAACCAAGGAACTAGAAGACAGGACAACTGAAATTATATAGTCAGAAGAACAGATAAAGGCATAGAAAAAATTGAACAGTGTCTCAGGGATTTGAATGACAGCATGAAGTGAACAAACATAGACATCATGGGTGTCCCAGAAGGAGAAAAGAAGGGAAAAGGGGCAGAAATAATCTTTGAGGAAAAAAATGGCCAAAAATTACCCAACTCTATGAAAGACATAAATATACATGTTCAAGAAGCACAACATACTCAAAACAGGATAAATCCTAATAGACTTACTCCAAGACACATACTAATAAGAATGTCAAATGCCAAAGATAAAGAAAGAATTCTGAAAGCAGAAAGAGAAAAGTGATCGTCACATACAAGGGATCCTCCGTAAAACTAAGTGCTGATTTCTCATCAGAAACCATGGAGGTAAGAAGGCAGTGGAATAATATACTCACATTACTGAAGGGAAAAAAAAGTTACGCAAAAATTCATCTAACAAAACTGTCCCTCAAAAATGAGGGAGAGATTAAAATATTCACAGATAAACAAAAACTCAGAAAGTCCATTAACAAAAGACCTGCACTACATGAATTACTAAAGGGAGTTCTTCAGGTTGAAAGGAAAAGACAGGAGAGAGGGGCTTGGACTAGTGTGAAGAAATGAAGAATATAAGTAACAGTAAATAAACACAAAATCCAATAGTACTGCACCCTCAATATACAACTCTACCCTTAATTCTTAAAAGAATCAGAATGCAACTGAACAACAACAACAAAAACAAACAGAGTACTATTTCCTGATAACGGACATGGAAAATATAAAGTGGTAACGTGGAACAAAACAACATAGAGAGAGGAAACAGAGGAATATGGGAGCAGAGAACATTGAATCTAAGTTGTTATCTTCTCAAATTAGTAGGTTATAGATGTAGGTTGTATAATATAAACCCCAGGTTAACCACAAAGAAATTATTTAAACAATATACAGAGAGAGAAATAAGAAAAGGATCAGATGCACCACAAAACTATACAGAAAAGGAGGTGCAGTAAAGGAAAAAGAGAGCCAAAAAAGATATGACATATAAAAACCAAGGGACAAAATGGCTGAAGTTAAGTACTGCCTTTAAAGTAACAACACTCAATGTTAGATTCAACTCCCCAGTCAATAGGCATAGATTGACAGAATGGATAAAAAAGCATGATCCAACTGTATGTTGTTTACAAGAGATTCACCTTAGACCCGAAGACATAAATAGGATGAAAATGAAAGGTGAAAAAAAAAAAATTCATGCAAATAGTAACCTAGAAAGAGCTGGGGTAGCTATACGAATATCAGGCAAAATAGACTTTAAAACCAAAGCTGTTAAAAGTGACAAAGAAGGACACCACTCATTAATAAAAGGGGCAATGCACCAAGAAGAAATAACAATCATAAATACTTATGCACCTAACCACGGTGCCCCAAAATATGTTAGGCAAACACTGGCAATACTGAAGAGAGAATTAGAGACACCTCTACCATAATAGTCAGAGATTTCAATACATCACTCTCACCGATAGAAAGAACATCTAGACAAAAGATCAATAAGGCAACAGGGAACCTGAATAATATGATAGATGAATTAGACCTAATATTTAGAACATTGCACCTCAAAACAGCAGGATATACATTATTCTCAAGTGCACATGAACCATTCTCCAGGGTAGACCACATACTGCAGCACGGAATTATATATGTGAATTTTGTTAAAACTGGAAACTTTAGGTCATATATGGTACTAAAATAAAAGTTAAAAAATAAAACATAGGACTGTGTAAGACAGTAAACCATTTTGTAGACAATTGACTAAAGTTAACAGTACATTCTTTTATGAATTACAACAAATGTATGGCAGTAATACAAGATGTTAATAATAGGATAGTATATGAGAAAAAT
This sequence comes from Chaetophractus vellerosus, assembly GCA_004027955.1. Taxonomy (NCBI): domain Eukaryota; kingdom Metazoa; phylum Chordata; class Mammalia; order Cingulata; family Chlamyphoridae; genus Chaetophractus; species Chaetophractus vellerosus. Next base: position 21,136 of record PVKH010003291.1, read on the forward strand.
ACACCAAATGTAAACTATGGACAATAGATAATAATACTATTTTAATAATCTTTCATCAATTTTAACATCAGTACCACACTAATGCAAAGTGCCAACAAAAGGGGGTATATGGAATACTATTTTTTACATGGTTTTTCTGTAAACCTACTTCTCCAATTTAAAAAATATATAAATATTATTAATAATCGCACATTTCACAGGTTTGTGTATTGGGTGTTTTAAATGAGCTAATCCAATTGCTTCACATAGGGCCTAGGACAGAATTTCTCAATAAATGCTGGCTACTAGTATTTAGAAGAATAGTACAATTATAAAAATGTGCTATCATCAATTGTAACAAATGTTCCAAACCAATACAAGGTATTGACGCGGGGGGCTGGTATATGGGAATCCTGTATTTTATGCATGATTGTTCTGTCAACCCACAACTTCCTCAAAAATTTTTTTCAATTTATTAAGGCTTGTTTTGTAGCCTAGCATATCACAGAGAATGTTCTATGTGAGCTTGAGACGATGGTGTATTTTGCTACTATTGGGTGGCGTGTTCTATAAATACCTGTTAGGTCAAGTCTTCTCTATTCTTGCTGATGCTCTGCCTAATTGTTCTATCCATTATTGAAAGTGGAACATTGAAGTCTCCAACCATGAGGCTCTATTGTTGGGTACATATTCTTTTTTTGGTTGGTTTTTCTGTAAAGGCTAATAATGTTTAATATTTGTGTGTGTGTGTGTATGTTTTATTAGAGTCAAAAAAGACTAATAAAACCTGACAAAAAAGAATCAGGAGAAACTGATACAAATTAACAGTTTGCATTCACGGAGCACCTTCTTGCTACCAGTTAAACTGGAGTGTACAGGGTGACTGTCCTTCTTACAGCTATGTGTGTGGAATCTCCAGTAAAGGTGAGCCTGACTGGGAACCTCTTATTTTCCTGACTAGACTTATACCTTGAATGTGTCACAACTTTTAACAGAATTGTCCATCTATGTTTGGCTCACCAGTTAAAGAACCTCCCATAGATCTAGTCCCAGTTTCTTGACAACAAGAGTGCTCAGTACTTTCTGCAAAGCTGATTTTCAGGACCATACATTCTCAGGGAGACCATATACTAGGAAAATCAGCCAGATGCCAGTGAGTTTGACAAGATTATATTTTGATTGGGACCTACTTCAGAAGCAGCCTTTATGGCAGAGATCTGTGGTTATCCAGAGCTCTGTGGTTATTCGAACATTTATTACCACGGACTTCATGACTGGTATACCTGCAACAGCTAAGGAAGTTCCTGTAGAGATGGGGTTAAAGGTGGTCGCTGAGATTAAGAATAGTGAAGCCCCCAGTAAGTATTCAGTGGGAGTAATAAATGTTTGTTCTATTTAAAGAGAGAGAGAGCTATTCTAATTCTCTAAAGATTGTTTAAGGTGGTTCCAACTTTTCACTTTCAACCTACTTGTACCTTTGAATCTAACATGTCTCCTATATATAGTATATATTTGGACCTTAGTTTTAAATCCAATCTGATGACATCTGCCTTTTTATTGGATTGTTTAATCCATTTGCATTTCGTGTTACTGATATGATTGGATTTGCATCAGCCATTTTGCATTTTGTTTTCTACATGTCTCATATCTTTTTTGTTCTTTTATTTATCCTTTATTGTATTCTTTTGTATTAAATGGGTATTTTCTAGTGTAACATTTTAATTCCTGTTGTGATTTCTTAATTATATTCTTGAGTTTTCTTATTGGTAATTCTAGGACTTATATAATATATATCTTTTTTGTTGTTGTTGCTATATATCCCCCCCTTTCTGCTTGCTCTTGCTGTGTTCATTTTTGTGTTCTTCTGTGTCTGCTCTGTCTCCCCCCGTTGCGGCGACCCACCGAGTCAGCTCACCACGCAGGTGGCTCTCCTCCATTCGTGGGCAGCTCTGCTCCGTTCACATGCGACTTGTCCTTCCCGTGGTGGCTTTGCCCTGCCCGTGGTGGCTTTGCCCTGCCCGTGGCGGCTTTTTGCCCTGCCCACGGAGGCTCTGCCCCGCCCACAGCGGCTTGCCCCTCTCAAGGCGGTCTGCCCTCCCAGAGGCACCCCCAGGAACCAAACCCGGGGCCTACCATGTGGTGAACCGGCGCCCTATCCACTGGGCTACAGCTGGGCCCCTATAATATATATCTTAACCTCAGTATTTACTTCAGATTTATACTGACTTAATCCCACTGAAATACAAAAATTTTAAACTTTGTTCCTCTACAGCTTCATTCTCTCCCCCACCTTTGTGTGCTAATACTATATACAAAATCATTGTAATGATTAACTTACATAATCTTATGCCTTTTAAAGAAGCAGAGATAAGGAGAGAAATATGTATTTATAGCTTTTGTTATATTAATCTTAATCACCTTTTCTGATTCTCTTCATTTCTTCCTATAGATTTGAGTTACCATCTGGTGTAACTTACTTACTCCAATATACCTTTGCTCCAGCTCATCTCCTTTATGCTGCTATTGCCAAATATATTATACTTTTGTATGTTATAGACCCACCAATGCAATTACATACATATTGTTTAATGCAACTACTTTTAAAATCAGTCAAGAGAACAAGAAGGAATATATTCAATTACATTATCTTTTGTAATGACTACATAATCACATTTACCAGCGCTCTTCAGTTTTTGGTATGAATTTGATTTATAGTTTGCTGTCATTGCTTTCAGCCTGAAGAACTTCCTCTGTATTTCTTCCAATAGTTCTCTTAGCAAGGAATTCTCTCAGTTTATATTTATCTGGGAATGTCTTTATTTTGCCCTCCTTTTGCAAAGATAGTTTTGCTAGATATAAGATTTTAATTGACAACTTTTCAATTCCAGCACTTTGAATATGTCATCCCATTGCCCCCTGGCCTCCATTGTTTCTGCTGAGAAATCTGCTGTTAATCTTACTGGAGTTCCCTTGTATGTGATGAGTTGTTTTTTTCTCACTGCTTTCAAGATCTTTATCTTTGGCTTTCAATATTTTAACTATGATATATCAGGACATAGATCTCCTTTTGTTTATCTACTTGGAGTTCACTGAACTTCTCAGATGTATAAGTAAATTTAGGAAGGGTTCAGATATTATTTATTCAATTTTTTTCTGTCCTTCTCTCACTCTCCTTTCCTTCTGATAATTCCATTTCATATATATTGGTACATTTAATTGTGTCCTGCAGTTTTTGAGGCTTTGTCATATTTTTTTCATTCTTTTTCCTCTGTTCTTCAGACTGCAAAATTTCTGTTGATCTATCTTTAAGTTTGCAGATTCTCTTCTGCTACCATAAATCTAATGCTAAGTCACCTACTGTTTTTTTTTTCATTGTGGTTAATGTAATTTTCAACTCCAGAATTTCTTTATAATTTTCATTTATTTATTGGTAGTGTCTGATGAGATACTATCATCATACCATCCTTTAATTCTTAAAAATGGTTTCCTTTAGTTCTATGGACATATTTAGAATGGTTGCTTTGAATTCTGTCTGCTAAATCCAATACCTGGGCCCCCTCTAAAGCAATTTCCATTACTCCCCCCCCACCACCACCACCACCATGTATGGGTTACACACTCCTGATTCTCTACACATCTTTTTTGTTATTGTTGTTTTTGTTAAATAATGAACATTTCCAATAATATACTGTAGCAACTCTGGATACTTATTCACCCAGAATTCATTGTTTTTGTTTGCTTGTTTATTTGTTTAGTGATTTGTCTGGACTATTTCAGTGATGTCTACTCCAATGCTGTTCTGATGCTCCTGCTCACATTTTCCCCAAGTTCTTTATCTATTAGCCTGGCTACCTAGACATTATCCCTAGGTGGGGACAACCCAGTAATTGGTCAAACATTGCAGTTAATTTGCCTTAAACGCTTAGATTTTAATCCTTAACCATTTTGGGGGGTGCGTGATGGGGAGAGAAAGGGGGACTTGGAGGCTGCTATCACAGTTCAAGAAGTTTACATATTTTTCCCCACAGTTGGCCAGGAATTGTTATCTTGCATTATCCCTCTCCAATTGCTCAAGAGGGTTCAGCCTCCAGACTGCCAGGGATGGCAGTGATATTATTTTTAAGCTTGGTTTCCTAGAAGCTGCCCAAGTGAAAGCAGTATAATTTTCAGTATTTGGTTTGAGATTGTATTTAAGCCTCTTTTGCTCATGAAGTGTCCACG
>PVKH010003292.1:0-25230 GCA_004027955.1 Chaetophractus vellerosus
ACATTTCCCCCTTTTATTCGGAGTCTTTTTCAAGTTGTTCTGCCCATTGGCATTTGTTAGTAATCCCTTGTTGCTAGGAAGGCTCATCCCCGGGAGTCATGTCCCATTCTGGGAGGAAGGTAATGCATTCATATGCTGAGTTTGGCTTAGAGAGAGGCCACATTTGAGCAACAAGGAGGTTCTCCAGAGGCAACTCTTAGGCACCTCTTAACACTAGGCTATTTCAATTTCAAAAACAATGACTCATGAGGCTAGTCACCAGTAACAACAGCCCATCAATGGATCATCCTCCTTTGCCAGACCCTGCCCCTGCACTCAGGGGGATGTTGCTATTCTTCTGGAAAATATGGCAGAGCTCTCCAAGATGGGAATTCAGTGTGCTCCCATTTATTGAGTAACTCTTCACCCCGTGACCATGTCCCATGAGCATTTGAACAATTATGTGTGCCTTTTATGTATGTTCAGGTGAACTTCCTCCCAAACACCCCCAACCTTGACACCCTCCCCACCAATGATCCTCTCCTGTCCCCATTGTGACCCTTCTGTGATCCATAGCCTCTTCACAATTGAAGCCATAACAATAGCCAATTGCAATGAATAGGAAAATGAAATAATAATGATATTTAAATGTAAGAGTTAAAATACATGAGAACTTAAAAAATAAAAAACAATTTTAGAAAATTTAAAAAATAGAAAAAAGAAAACAAGATTTTATTAAAGGATTGGGCTATTCAACAAATGTGAAAAAATAATAATATACTTATGTATAAAATTTTTTTTTCCCCAATTGTGCCTTGTCGGTGCAATATCTGGTGTCCAGTCTGTTTCATGGCACCTTCCTCTTCTCACTCTCAAGCAGCCCTCCTTTTATCATTTAATTTTCAAAGAAGTTTTGGGTCACAGCAGAGTCACACACAGAGTACAAGACAATCTCATATACTCAACCTCCTCCTCCATTCCCCCCCATACCAAAACCTTTTTGTATGTGGATGGCAGCATCAACATAACTGACAAACAGATAGTGAAACATAGTTCCCCAACATTGTCATTGGTCCACATCAAGGTTGTACACTTTTATAAATTTTGATGACTATCATCCTGTCCCTTATCCACCACCGCAATGCAATGGAAAACACTTCCACGGGCCACCAAACGCCCTTCATTCAATCCACCCCTTCCCTCCCCACCACCCCTGGGCCCACAACGCCCCCTGGCTCGACTCCCCTATTCCAGGGTCTTTTTACGCTACCCCCTTAAGTGAGGCTATTTCATAGATTTTCTTTTCCTCTTGTCTGCTCATTGTCCGTTTTTTCTTTAGGAGGTACCAGAAACCAAACCTGGGACCTCTCATGTGGGAGGCAGGCACTCAACTGCTTGAGCCACATCCGCTCCCCCTCAAACATTTTTAATGCAGTTAGATTATTTTGTTGTATTTTGCATTGTGCTCTAGGATGCCCTGGCCCTATAAATGATTTTTATCTCTTTCTAAAAATTTACTTATTTAAAAAATTTTTTAATATTCCATAGAAGCATTACTCAGGTGCACCCTTTCCCACATATCCCCCACACCATGTTTTTAAATTTGAATTTGTGGTGTGAAGTTTCATGGGTTTTGAAAAATTCATGGGGTCATGTATCACAATTACAGTATCATAAAGAATAGTTTCATCACCCTAAAAGTCCACAGTGCTTCACCTATTCAATCCTCTTCCCTAGTCCCTGTAACCCTGATAACTACTGATCTTTTTATCATCTTTCTAGTTTAACCGTTTCTAGAATGTCAGATAATGGAGTCATATGGTATGTAGCCATTTCAGACTGGCTTCTTTCACATAGAAATATGCATTTAATTTTCTTCCAGATATTTTAGTGGTTTGCAGCTTATTTCTTTTCGTTGCTGAACAATACGGTTACTTGCGTTGGCCACAGTTTGTTTATCTATCTACCTATTGAAGGACATCTTGGGTGCTTCATGTTTACGACAATTGTGAATAAAGCTGCTATAAACATTTGTATGTAGGTATTTGTGTGAACACATGTTTCACATCAGTTGCATATATAACTAGGAGAGTGACTGCTGATCATATGGTAAAACTATATTTAGCTTTGTAAGAAACTCCAAACAATCTTTCAAAGTGTCTGTAGCATTTTACATTCCCACCTGTATTGAATGAGAGTTTCTGTTATTCCATGTCCTCCCCAGCAATGGATAGTGTCAGTTTTGTTTTTTTTTTTAATTTTAGCCATTCTAATTTTCTTACAGTGGTATATCATTATTGTTTTAATTTGCAATTCTCTAATGATAGATTACGGTGAGCATCTTTCCATACGCTTATTTTCCATCTATATATTTTCTTTGGTGTGTCGTCTAATCAGATATTTTGCCCATTTTTTATTTGGGGTATATATGTTCTTACTATTGAATTTGAAATGCTCCTTATGAATTTTGGAAACAAGTCTTTTATCAGCTAAACGATTTGCAAATATCTACCCCCACCCCCAGTCTGTGCTTGTCTTTTCATTTCCTTAACAATGACTTTCATAGAGCAGAAGTTTTTAATTTTAGTAAAACCCAACTTACAAATTTTTTCTTTCATAGATCATACTTTTGGTGTTGTAGATTAAAACTCATCACCAAATCCAAGCTCACATAGATTTTCTACCTTGTAGAGAATTTTTATTTTTTTCATTTTTCACTTAAGTCTATGATTCATTTTGGGTTAATTTTTGTGAAAGGTGTAGTTCTGGTCTAGGTTCATTTTTCCCCTTATAGGCATCAAGTTGTTTCAGCATCATTTGTTGATAAAACTATCCTTTCTCCACTGAATTGCCTTTGCTCTTTTGTCAAATACCAGCTGACTATATTAATGTGGATCTTTTTCTGGTCTTTTTATTTTGGTCCATTGGTCTCTGTCTATTCTCTCATCAATATCTTACTATTTTGATTAGTGTAACTTTATAATGTCTTGAAATCAGCGAATGTGGGTCCTCCAATGTTGTTCTTCTTCAGTAGTATGTTTACTCTTCCAGGCCATTTGCCTTTCCATAATAAACTTTCAAATAAGTTTGTTGATATCTATCAAATATCTCAGCAAGATATTGGTTGGTATTGAATCTATAAGTACTTTGCAAATAGTTGATATCTTAACAAAATTGGGTCTTTCAATCAATGAACATGGTTTATCTTTACTTTTATATAGATCTTTGATTTCATTCATCAGAATTTTCTATTTTTAGCATATAGATCTTATACATATTTTATTAGAGTCATAACAAGTGTGTCTCTTTATAATTCATACTTTATTTCACATTCAAAAAATAAAATAACAGAAGAAAGCAGCTCAACAATTTATGGGAGCATTACTCCTAAAAGTTCTGTCTGGGCACATTTATCTCATCTAATTCTAACTACTAACTCAACTGTTCCTGCAGTGTTCAAAAAAATACACAGATGAACACATATTAGTTAAATAGCATAGTCAAGATCTCTTTATTAATGAAAAAATAAAGATTAAGAGAAAAATGCTTAATCATATTCATCTCACAAAACCAAACCCATATTCTTTTTTTTGGCCTTTAGCATTAATAATGTACCTTACAATTACAGTGTTGTTAACTATAGTCTATAAATTACATTAGTTATATTTTTCCCACTTATCGCCACATTCTTAGCACCTTGTAGTAGAAGAACATTCCTGTATTTAATTTATTAACCACAATCCTCATCTACCACAACAATCCTTGCTATACATTCCCCAAATTATCCTCCAACTGTCCTTCAACTAACATTAACATCCCTAAATTTCTTGTTTCAGCCACAATCACATCCATAAATCAACAGTGTATTTTACACTCATTATAATGTATTACCATCAAGTTCATACTTTATTACATATTTATAATTGACTTTATTAAACATTCTACATACATGCAGCATCATCTCCCCCTTCTCAACCCACATTCCATCTCCCACTAACTTATACTTCATAATCTAAATCCATAAGTCTACTCATTGTGTTTAGTTCATATCAGTGAGACCACACAATATTTGTCCTTTTGGGTCTGGTTTATTTCACTCAACATAATGACCTCAAGGTTCTTCCATGTTGTCATGTGCTTTCCCAATTGATTTCTTCTTACAGCTGAAGAGTATATCATTATATGTATATATCACATCTTGTTTATCCATTCCTCAGCTAACGAATAATTAGGTTGTTTCCATATTTTAGCAATTGTGAATAATGCCTCTATGAACACTGGTGTGCAAATATCTATTCATGTCCATACTTTCAATTGTTCTGAATATATTCTTACTAATGGGATTGCTGGATCATATAGCAGTTCTATATTTATTTTTCTGACTAACCGCCAAATCATCCTCTACAGTTTAGAGCAGTTTCATTATTCCAATAATAATAACAAAAAACAAACTAAAAACCCTCATCACCTATCAATCACTCTATGCTTCTCCTGCCGTACATAGCACATATTCTTTTTCCTTCTCTCTGGTTTATTTGTATTTATATTTTGTAAAAAATCATATATATGCAATATTACCCGTATTCATATTTTACATGAGGTTTCACTATGTTGTACAGTCCCATGTTACATTTTTTAGCTTTCCTCCTAGTAATATACATGACATTAACTTACCTTTTTAACCAGTCATATCCATATAATAGCTCTGCTAATTACAAACACCATGATGTGCTTTCACCATTTCAATTCATTCCAAAGATTTACAATCTTTTTATCATTTCTGCACAGATTAACCCTCAGCTTTCCATTCTCTACCCTCATTTTCTATTTCCTGATGGTGACCTATATACTAATTATTAATTCCATGAGTTTACACAATGTATTTAGTTCATAATAGCGCAATCATACAGTATTTGTCCTTTTGTGTCTGGCTCGCTTCAATCAACATAATGTCCTCTAGGTTCATCCATGTTGTCATATGCTTCATGACTTCATTTTTTTCTTACCATTATATGATATTCCATCAAATTTGCTTATTTATTCATCAGTTGACAGACACCTGGGTTTTTTCCAACTTTTAGAAATTGTTAACACTGCTATGAACATCAGTGTGCAGATGTCTGTTTGTGTCACTGCTCTTAGTTCTTTTGGGTATATATTTGGTAATGGTATTGCTGGGTCACATGGCAAGTCTATATTCAACTTCCTTAGGAACTGCCAAACAGTCCTCCACAGTGGCTGTATCATTTTACATTTCCACCAACAGTGAATGAGCATTCCTATCTCTCCACATCCTCTCCAAAATTTACAGTTTTCTGACTTTTTAATAGTGGACAGTCTAATAGGTGTGAAATGATATCTCACTTTAGTTTTGATTTGCATTTCCTCAATCGCTAGTAATGTTGAACATTTTTTCATGTGTTTCTCCACCATTTGTATTTCTTCTTTGGTCAATTGCCTTTTCAAATTTTTTTGCCCATTTTTTAATCAGGTAGTTTGTCTTTTTATTGTTGAGTTGTGTGATCACTTTATATATCATGGATAGTGCCCTTATCAAATATATGATTGCCAAATATTTTCTCCCATTGAGTTGGCTGGGTTTTCACCCTTTTAACAAAGTCCTTTAAGAATTCAATTTTGAGGAGGTCTCATTTATCGATTATTTCTTTTGTTGCTTGTGCTTTGAGTATAAGATTTAAGAAACTACCACCTACCACAAGATCTTGAAGATGTTTTCCTACATTTTCTCCTAGGAGTTTTATGGTCGTCGCTGTTTATTTATGTCCTTGATCCATTTTGTGTTAATTTTTGTATAAGGTGTGAGATAGGGGTCTTCTTTCTTTCTTTTAGATATGGCTATTGAGTTCTCCCAGCACCATTTGTTGAATAGACTGCTCTGGCCAAGCTGGGAGGATTTGACTGTCTTGTCAAAAATCATTTGACTGTAGATGTGAGGGTCTATTTCTAAGTTCTCAATTCAGTTCCATTGGTAAATCTGTCTTTATGCCCGTACCATGCTGTTTTTAGCACTGTAGCTAAGTAATATGCTTTAAAGTCAGGAAGTGAGAGTCCTCCAACTTTATTCTTTTTAAAGACATTTTTTGCTATTCAGAGCCTTTTACCCTTCCAAGTAATTTGATAAATGGCTTTTCCATTTCTGCAAATAAAGGCTTTTGGGATTTTTATTGAGATCGCATTGAATCTGTTAATCAGTTTGGGTAGAATTGACATCTTAATGATATTTAATCTTCCAGTCCATGAACACAGAATATCCTTCTATTTATTTAATTCTTCAGTTTCTTTTAGCAATGTTTTGTAGTTTTCTGAATACAGGTTACTTATGTCCTCAGTTAAGTTTGTTATTAATTATTTGATTCTTTTAAGTCACTATTATAAATGGAGTTTTTTTTTCTGATTTCCTCCTCAGATTGCACATCAGCAGTGTATAAAAATGTTTGTGTAGTGTTCTGGGATGGTAGTGGGATCATTTTGTGACCTTCAGCTGATTGGACAGTCTTTACATAAAGGGTTTCCTATGGGAAGTAAATAAAAACCTCCCACGGATATAGAATCCAGAGCCAGAAATAAAATTTTAAAAGTAGGATTGCAGCCATTGCATAGCCCCAGGAAATGATACACAACTATGAACAGAAAAAAGAAAGCTGTTTGCAAGGGAAAACAAGAGCTACAGAAATGAAAATAGCAGGTGATAGTGTTCAGTCAACATGATATAGTACAAAAGAAGAAAAGAGCAACGTATGGTCATGTATTTCAGGGTAGGAAGTGAGCAGCAAACTTGAGTTGTAAGATAAATGGACATTGATTAAGCTGCAAAAGGAATCTATAAAACTTCAACTTACCTAAGAAAACAGCAGATTTAAAAAAATACTGAGGTAAACCTGTAACTTTCCAGATTAATGATCTATTACCACTGAGATAGAGTCATATAGCCTAAATAAACTCATTCCAGCATTTATGATTATGATTGTTTAATTTTTTGATAAATTTAATTACTTTTTTTCTTGACATATTAGTCTTATATTTTTAAAGATCCCTTGGATGTTTAAAAATAAAATACTAATAGAAGAAGAAATTGAGAATGGATGTGGGGCTAACCTCATGAAATTTTTATTGTTCCCCACTACCTGCTCATTAAAGGTCAGTAAAAGGGGAAAAAAATGAATTCTGAATGCAGGTGCCTGCATATATGAAGCACAAGTTTTAAAAAGACAAATTCTAGTGTGTATGTTCAAATATAAATGGGAACACATATTTTGCAAAGTACTTTCCAACATTACACTTTCTAAATTTCTCCTCATATTTTAGCCATGACAGTTGGTGCTTTAACTACTCTACTTGATAGAGATGCATTATAAATTAAAAGTAATCAAGTTCTAAGGAGATTTTAAAGCTCTCCAACTCAACAACTCACTCTACCACAGTGATGGCCCTTTATTAATTTAATTGCGCACTGTATAACAATCATATAGTTTTAACTAAAATTTTAGAATATTTACAAAATTAAAAAAGCTCTTTAAATGAAAGAAAAAAATTGTGAATTTTTTCCAAGAATATTAATAGTATTATATTGCATAATGTTCTACTAATAATTCTACAAATATGCATAGAAGACATTTATATGGCTGACAGAACATAATCTGCAATAAAAGTTTTAATATATTTTTATCTGTCACAACATATTTGGTAAAGGTAAGTTAAAACATCTATTTGTAAATCTTCAAGAGTAAAGGTATTATTTGAATTTTTTTTTTTAAGATTTATTTATTTTATTACATATCTCCCCTTCCCCCCACTGCGGCGACGCGCCGAGAGTGGTCAATGCGCAGGTGCGGCTTTCCCCGCTTGTGGGCGGTCTCTGCGTCCGTTCATGGCTGGCGCTTGCTTCAGTTCGCGGGTGGCTGGCTGCGCTCCATCCGCGGGCGACCTGCCCTGCCCGTGGTGGCTCTTGCCCTGTCTGTGGCAGCTTCTTGCCCTGCCCACGGCGGCTCCAGCCCGCCCATGGTGGCTTGCCATTCTCAAGGCGGTCTGCCCGCTAGGAGAGGTCCCCGGGAATTGAACCCAGGGCCTCCCATGTGGTATGCCGGCACCCTATCCACTGGGCTATCGAGCCGGCCCTTATTTGAATTTAATAAATAGAACGATCTATAAAAGGTAATAGTTTGAAATATATTGCATGCATAGTATAACTGAATTATACACACAGAGCTATGTATTTCATTTTCAAATATGTACATTTTATAAAGCATAGTCACAAAGTATTAAGAAAAAGCAATTAAATATTTCTCTATATTGTATATCATAAATAATGTTGACTCCTTTAACAGTTCATACAATATTTTAAATTAAACATTTAACTAATAGAAATGATACAGGTAAAAACAATGTAATAAGACATAGATGTAGAGAATAAAAAGGGATCTCTCTCTGTGAAACACCCTAGAGGCTACAACTTTTAAAAGCAAAAGTTTCTTTTTTCTTATTCTAATAGTTACAGTATAACTTTATGTTATACTTCTATTTTTCTTATAACTCTTTATATTTCTCTTAACTGCCGGAGTGGTTTAGAGTTTTGTACCCCAGAAAAATAAATTCATAAACTTAATCCATTCCTGTAGGTGTGAATACATCATAAGAAAGACATATTTATGATGTTACTTCAGTTAAAATGTGGCTCAATGCCATCAGGTTGGGTCTTATTCTTATTATTGGAGCCCTTTATAAGTGGAATGATATTCAGACAGGGAGACAGAAAGCCACAGAGGGAGGACCCTTAAACTGAAAGTCAACGGAACCCAGAAGAGAAGGAAGAAGCCAGGAGAGGCTGCCATGTACATTGCCATGTGGCAGAGGAGCCAGACCAAGGATTACCAGCAGCCAGCCCCAGAATGCCAGTTTTCAGGAAGAAAGCATTGCCTTGATGATAACTTGATTTGGATTTCTAGCCTCAATTCCATGAACCAACACATTCCTATTGTTTAAGTCAATGCATTGCATGGTATTTGATTTAGCAATGAGGGGACTAAAAAACTGCCCATTATGAAAGGTGAGCAATTGATACTTTATCTCTCACCACTCTTCCCATAAAAATTTCAGGTTATGGTTATTTTTATATTTTGTTTTTTAGTGGCAATGTGTATGATTTTAAATACTGTGCTGACACCCATATTCTACTTTTAGTATATTTTAAGTAATATAAGTACCCTACTATAAAGCATGATATAATTATTATATTTATCTTTACTGGCACCTTCACTCTCCTTTTAATGTGTCACTTTTTGGTACTTTTACATTATTAAGGTTATTATGAATTATATTTTATTTGGTAATATTATTAAGTATTCAGGGATTGATTTGATCAAAAAACTCAAAGTCAATACCAGCATTTAAAATTTATTTGTAAAACAGAATGATTGAAGACCAAAAAAGGGATATGGAATCTTAAATCAATGAAGTTTCCTGCCATACTGAAGTTCTTCCAAGTGGCAAAGTATGCAGGGTCCTTCTAAAATCATTTAAGATTTTATTTACTACTTCTGTGTACTCAAATGCTACTTTTCATACACTCTGCCCTACTTTCTTAGATTTCTTTTTTACTTGGCTATAGAATAGCCTTGGGTCAATTTGATAGTAATGACAATGAATTTCTTTGATAGTAAATTATGTATGCATGTTTCAAAGAATTATTAGTTTTTCTTCATATTTTAGTTTCAATTTAGCTATGTGTATAATTAAGTCTATGTTCCTTACTTTTTTTTTCTAGTTAACAACTCTTAACATATCTATTATATACTACCTCTGGTCATTGATCTTTTACCTGAAGTCAATCTGATTCCCATTAAGTTATTCTTTCATTCAGTCAACATTTATTGAGTTCCTACTATGTATTACAAACCATTCTAGATGCTGGCGATTCAGCAGTGATCAAACTGTAAAAAAATTTCTACCTGGGAGGTTTGAAAAAATATATACTGGTTCCTCGGTCCCTTGAAGACCAATAGCTTTAGAACATTTGGGGAGTGGGACCTGAGAATGAGTGCTTGTGAATGCTCCCCAATGTGCAGTCATGTTTGAGAACCACTGGTAAAAGGAGAATGAGTTCTGTTGCTCTATCATCCATATTCTGTATATAGAGGAGACTGAGCTATGTTGCTCTATCATCCATAGTTCATAAATAGCTGTTCTGTTTTCATGGCAGTCAGGTGGAAAAGGGAAACAACTGTACAGATTTGGAGCTCCTGAATGAACACTTTACTGATTACAATTTCTGCCATTTATATTTGTTGATATTGAGCTAGGAACTTATCTGGAACTCCCTTGGGTGAAATCTTACTCCCAATGTCTTTGGTTTCAGATTCCTTTGTTCTGATTTATTAATCTATCCAACTCCAATCTGATCTCTTTTAGAAATTGTTAAAAATTTTTGTTATGTAGATGGCACTCTCTATAGCATTTTAATGGCCATGAACTTTGTTGAATAGAACTTTTCTACTGACTCTTCTGCAGAAACTAGTCCATGATTTTAACATGTTAAATGAATATTTGATAAATCAAGTTAATTGGGAATCCTTTGTCCAACAATCAACAAAAAATTTGAAATGTGTGGAAAGAATTTTGATTAAAGTCCCCAAAATCAGTCTCCCACACTATTCTGTAGCCTCACAAGGGATTTTTAAGTGGCATACCCTTCTACTAAAAGAACCTGTACTAAGGAGAAGAATCACAGAGTTATCTAACTCTTCTAGAGTCTTATTTTAAAAAGGGAAAGTCTCTGTGGGAATGCTTAAGAACTGTTACGTCTCAGAAAGCTCATTGTTAAGGCAGAAGTAACTAAGGTACAGCAAAAATGTTCTTAGATGGAAAAACAGTGACCCGCTGAGTATTTAACAGTCTAAACTGTAAAGGGAGGGGGTCTCAAAATTTCATAGAACCCCTCAGCCTCCAGGAAATATCAAGTTCCCTAACACATGATTTAGCATACCAAAGAGGCTCAATAATCAGGAGGAATTTTTTTTCCCTCCTTCATTAAGTCACAGTAATATGTCATTGAATCTAAGCAGTTAAATGCTTCTTTCCTTTCCTTGTCTTATGAACATGCATTTCCACTGTCTGAAAATTTCCACATTCTTAGCAAGAATTCTGTTCATCCTTTTCGTTTGACTTTAAGGCAATAAAATTTCAAATGACTGATCTGTTGATTATTTCTACTAGCTGCATTTCAATTTGCTATGCTCATTCAAAATTTTGAATTTTCATCCATTTCAACACTAATATACTCTCCTGTGACTCCCACTTTGAAGTCAGTGGGAAAGCCTTGTATGGAAGAGATCCTTTTAGGGGATAAAAAAAAGTCCTTTCTAAATTGAACATAGAAAATTGGGCACAGCCCACAAATTTGAAATATAGTCTGCTTTTTCTTTTTTTTTTTTTTTAAAGAGAAAAGACCTTCAAAATATAATTTTTCAACATTTCTAGTCAATGCTGTGTATAGAGCATGGATATCTTGGTGTTATATTTTAAAATGAAACTTTTCTTTATTTTGATGCACAAAATGTTCTTTTGAAACCATGATCTATTTCATAGCTATGTTTAAGAGTCTACTTGCCCCCTCATTTATTTCTTCAATTATCATTAGTAGCTTGGTTAAGTAGTAAGATACACTTTCAACTGGAAACATTAATTGGAGAAAATATATGCTATTTCATTCTACTGCTGTTCTAATTCACTGCAATTTTCAGAAATACTAAGCTATCACTGCAGCAGGTTTAAGCTAATTTATTCAGTGAGTAACATATATGAATGTAATAATCACATGATTAAAACAATAATAATTGGAAGCAAAATATATAGAAAATATAGGTATAATTCATATACAATACTAATATTAATGATCATTTACACTTAAACTATATGGTATGGTTCCTTTTATGTTGATTTGGAATAAAAATAATATTCATATCTGTTCTTAATATTGGATGTATTACTGTTTTCATATTGGTTCAGAATATTCTCTTTGCAAAGAGGCATTAAGTGAGAAAGAAATCTGGAATATTTTAAGCCACAAGAACCCTAACTGAAAGGGAAATCTGCTCTCTCTGCTAAGTGCTAATTTCCCTTTAAGCATTTTTAGTATGCCAAGCACACCATCTGTGCTCAATTACTTGTTATTTTGTAATGTCAACATCTGCTTATAAGAAAATATATGCTTGCATATATTAAAAGCTTACTGTCCTTACCAGAATGTAAAAGTTCTCTATGACAATCCAAATGTAATTTTTTCTTCAGTCTTCATTTTGTTCTTTCCTGAACAATGAAAGTTAAAATACTGGAATATCAGAAAGAAGACGCCAACAAATCCATATAATACAACATGAAGCAAGGATACAGAGTTAAATTTATATAATCTTTATGCATTTCTTCATGTATAGATTTAAATTTTGTGTACATAATCTGGAAATGTGCAGAAACTTTTGTGTACAAAATTATATTCTCAACTCAGTTATATCCACAACTCAGAAAATCACTTATTTGAATAGACGAGATCAGCACAGATAATATTTTCTCTGCTGAATAGCCTTTATTTCTCTTTCCCCATCTAGGGAATCTTGTATCTCCCTAGAGGTACCAATTCAAATGATACCTCAATGAAGAAGTCTTGCCCAACTTTACCCAACTAATCCTGAGTCCACTTTGTGAACTATATAGTTACCTTTTTCTCATTTTAGTTGAAATTACTTTTTATTTTTATCAGTGTCACAAATGCACATTATTGAGAAACCAAACAAAACTAAAAGACTTATCATGAAAACTAGGAACACCCTTCATTTCTCACTCAACCTAGACCTTCTTCCCAGAGAACCATTTTCAGATGACTCAATCATTTTTTCCAGGCAATTAGAAATAATATTCTAAAAGTTTTATTTCTAAATATATCATATTTAGAGATCACCTAATATACTCCTATAGTAGGTAATGTTTTAACCTTTTTTGTCTCTAGCATGTTTCCCCACCATCCATTAACCCAAAGTAGTTACACCATAGATGTGCATTAAATCAAAAAGCAGTATTTATTTTATTATGATATAGAAATATAATTAATTGTAAAGCTAAGCATTATATTAATGTTTATTTTTTCATTTAAAGTTGTACTTTTCCTGGCATTAATGATTGTACTTTGCTTTATTAGTTTAGTTTTCTATATGCCACCTATAGTATTTTTTCTGAATGTATCAACAAATTTGGTAACATATGGAAGCAATATTCTCAAATGCTCCAAAATATATAAATTCCATTATTTAATGTTTCGTGTTCTCTCTGAGTAACTTACCTCTGTGACTACTGTTTAGCTGTCATCATGGGCCTTTGCTTTTCTGTCCTCCTGAAGCAATGAATCTGAATGGATCATCTGTCCTCCAAGACCTTCATATTATTCTTTCTTGGATTAGGATTTTTTGAAGATTATCCTATAGTAGCTTCTTAAGTGCTTAAGAATTTTAAAATATTGTGAGTCTTCTTTCAAGAAAAAAGTGTAATAAACTTGGAAATGGGCAAAAAGATAAATGAATGTCTTTTTAATGGAGTGCTGCACATCGTCTAGCAAATACTTCAGGGATTTTTTTTTTTTTAAGATTTATTTTTATTTATTATACATCCCCCCTTCTGCTTGTTCTTGCTGTGCTCATTTTTCTTTGCATTCCTCTGTGTCTCCTTGTCTCCCCCCACTGGGGTGATCCGCCGAGTCAGCTCACCGGTGTGGTGGCCCACCTGCTCGCGGGGGCTCGCCCTTGCTCATGGGGGCTTGCCTTTTTGCCCGCGGGGGCTTGCCTTTGCCTGTGGCGGCATGCCCTGCCCGCCTTGGCTTGCCTTCTCTAGGCGGTCTGCCCATTGGAGGAGGCCCCGGGGACGGAACCCGGGGCCTCCCATGTGGTAAACCGGAACCCTACCAACTGGGCTACAGCCGGCCCCTCAGGGATTGCTAATCTATGGGGTTTGCTCCTTTGATTGTCTTTCCATTAACTAAAGCAGTGTACTACATTATAGGTGTAGAAGTCAAGGTGTAGAAAACTGATAATAATACAAATGATTTTTTCTTTAGCAATGCAAATGAATTTTGTCTAACTGATTTCTGCACTGCAGAAAAGATGATCCCAAACATTACATTTTATTGCCCTTTAGGATAGTAACAATTTTGAAAAATAGCAAATTAATTTTGGCATTTGTAATTGCATATAGATTTGTGTATAAAATTTTTCTATGAACTTGTTTTAACATTTTTCTTTTTCCTTTTATTAATTAATGAATGAAATAACATCTGTAATAGTCAGAGTTCTCCAGGGAAACAGAACCAGCAGGAGCTATCTATAAATAGTATGATATTTTATAAGATTGTCTCTTGCGACCATGGGGATGCACAAATCCAAGTTCCATAAGGCAGGCTACAAGCAAGGGACTCAGATAAAGGTTCTCTTTGAAATCCCCAGTAGACACTGGCTGTCTGAAGTAGAGATGGGGATTCTCTCCCTGAATGCTGAAATCACTTCTCCTTTAAAGGCCTTCAACTGATTGGATGAGACATCACTCATTGCTGATGGCAGGTCCTTCAGTTGATTGTAGATGTAATCAGTCATCTATGCAATCAATTCACTGATGATTAAAGTCCTTGAAATGCCCTTGTATTACAGTTAGGCCAGTGCTTGTTTGACCAAACAACTGGGCACCATTACCTGGCTAGGTTGACACATTAGCCTAACCATCACAACATCTTTTATTTATGTATGAAAGTTATATTTTCAGCTTTTAATTTTTTATTTTTTTTTGTTACATATCCCCCCCTTTCTGCTTGTTCTTGCTGTGTTCATTTTTGCATTCTTCTGTGTCTGCTTTGTCTCCTCCCGTTGTGGCAACACGCCGAGTCAGCTCACTGCGCAGGTAGCTTGCCCCGCTCACAGGCGGCTCTGCTCTGTTCACGGGTGGCTTGCCCTGCCCGTGGTGGCTTTTTGCCCTGACCACGGCGGCTTGCCCTGACCACGGCGGCTTGCCCTGACCACGGCAGCTTGCCCTGACCACAGTGGCTTGCCCTCTCAAGGCAGTCTGCCCGCTCAGAGAGGCCCCCGGGAACCGAACCCAGGGCCTCCTATGTGGTAAACCGGCACCCTATCCACTGGGCTACAGCCGGCCCCTATTTTTACCTTTTAAAATGTGTATTTTATCTCTCATATATTTGAAATGTCTTTGTTATAGTCCTCCACTGGATTGATAATTAGATGGTGTGGATAATTCTAGGTTGCAAATCATTCCCTTTTAGTACTTTGAAGGCATTGTTTCATTGATTTCAAAATAATGGAACCTTCCAATTTACTTTTTGTTTTTCTTTCTCTCTCTCAAAAGACTTAGAATCTTTTTTTCCTCACTGTCAAATTTCAGAATCTTTTGGGTACTGAGTAGCTTCTTTCAGCTTAGAAATTCAGTTTGTTTTTTATTCTGGAAAATCTTCCTTTGTTTTTTTGAGGCATAAATTCCTTATGATAGGACTGCATTTTCTACAGCAGTTAATTAGACAAACATGAGCAGTACAAAGACTCACTTTTCAAGAGCGAATTTATAATTTTCAGGTTGAGGAAAAAATGCTCATTTTAGCTGGAGTATCTGAGAGTAGAAATGGTAATGAATGGAGATAACGAGATAAGACATGATCAGATGTTGATTGAGTTCTCTTATTTCCCTCTTGTGTTGTTATTGGTTAAGCTTTCTCAGCTACTTTATTCTCTATATTATTTTATGTTTCCTATATTCAAAAAAATTGCTCTCATCTTCTATTTTCCCTTCTCTAAACCTTAGCATTACCTTTTTTCCCCTCCTTGGCCTAACTCAAATTTATTCCTGGCACACCTACCCTAACCTCTTCAAGAATTGTATACTTTTTATATTCTATTTCAAAACAAACTTTCCTATATCTCCTCTTTAGCTCTCTAATCTCTGCTATTTACTGAGTAATCTGGGAATTTACAGTTTGGTGTATCAGTGATGGTATGAAGAGGCAAATGGCTTTTACTATCTGGATTCATTTACAATATTTGTGAAAGAGCGATAGTTAATTCCCACCTTACAAAATTGTATGTAGTATTATATAAGATAATAGGCATAACAATAACAAATAATCAAAGTCACCATGGATTCTACACACTGTATGGCAAAAAGATGGGGAAAACCAATTGTTTTTCATAAACATTATTTTAATGAAAATATAGAGCCAGAAAGAAGATCCATTTTGGAACAGGTTGAGAAAATTATGGTCCCATTAGCACAGAGTTCTCAAAATGCTAAAATATTTCCATCTCTTGAAATATTGTATACAAATGGCAGGGGCCCAATGTATACCATCAAGACACTTAGAAATTATTCTGCCTAACCCCTCCTTTTATTATGATTATACTGTTTACAATGCAACCTAGCAACAAATAATATATTGTCTGCATTTTTCCCTAGGTATAATTGTATGTTAATCCCATTTTTTCAATTCTTTAAAAACAAGATGCCTCTTATTTTTCTATCCCTCAGATTGCTTGCTTTGCAAAATATTAACTGAATACTATCAATTAAATATTATTTATTAATTAGCAGCTCATAAATATTTGTCTGAAATTAATAAAAAATAATCCATGATCCTCCTCTCTTTAAGGACAGCTGAAAGTTTTCTTGGCTCTCAACTATGGAGATGTGGAGTATTTCTGTTGCTAGAGGAAGACCAGCCCTGGCTTTAAGATAAAAAGTAGTTATAAGTCATTTAAATCAAAGAAAGACTCTGTCCCCTTATTGGAACAGAACAGCAAAAGGATGCCTTGTTGTCCACCTACGGCCAGAATAGTGGGAGCAGTGGCAGTGACCAGCTGTGTTTACCTGTGACCCGCAGAGAGATGACCTCAAAAACATAATTTGTAACAGAGTCAGCATGAGAACACCAACGAGACGAAGGGGAACAAAAATGAGGGAGGTGTTCGAAGCATCCTCATCCCAAGTGACTTTTATTAAAACATTGGAAATCATTTGAGAAGGATAAGTAATATCTGGCAATAAAATGGAAGAGGTTCAATGAGATGGTTACAGGAAGTATAAAATTGCATATCTATTATCTCTCTATTAATTATAGAGAATTTAATGGATGTGGAATATGTGGAATATTGAATCCTGATGTTTTTCTCTTATGACATTGTGGGCATGTTCATTAGAAACATTTTAAAGCATGATTTCAAATACTTTATAACACTCCATTGTGTAGATATTTCCTAATTTATTTAATCATTTACCTTGGTCATTAATGTTAATTCCAAGCCTGGATAGGGCTTTGGGATTCTTTTCCTTTGGGGATGGTTCAGTATTTTTCATGGGTGTAAAGAAAGGTGCACATATATATTTGAAGGACTCAATGAGCAGGCTGTAGCAGAGATGAATAGTATTCACTCTTCACCAATATCTGTTTTCCTCTTCTTTTAAAATAACTAGAGTTTTAGTTGTTCATAGTACTGCCTAGCCAAAGACCATATTTCCTAGGCTAGGCTTCTTTCAGCTGTATTCAACTCTGTGATTAATTTCTACCCAATGGAATATGAATAGAATTGATATGTAAAAACCCTATCTTGGCATTTTTTCTCTTTCTCCTTGGTTGAAATGTGGATGTGAAAGAATGACATGGAATAGCTCTCCTGGTCCATTAGAATGGAACTACTATTGAGAATGGCTATTAAGCATCTGATGAATGTGGAGGCAATATAACAATCCTGGAAAGCATATATATTTAATTAAACAAGAAATAAACTTGTATCTTATTTCAGTGTCCATGATCTTGTTCTATTTATTACAGCAGCTGAAGATATTTTAATTAATAAAAAGGAGGTAATTAAAGACAGGGGGACCAGTTAATACTGGCAAAAGGGGATTTGGGTCTGTATGTCTATCTTAATGCAGAGATATTTTTATATTTAATTCTAGGAAATATTTTAGTATCTGTTAGGAAAAGTAACTCTTGTATTCATTTTCAAAACTTCCTTGGATATTTTTGCCTTTTTGCTCTTCCAGATGAGTTTTACAATTATTTGCCAAAGTTTGCATTGCATTAAACTTAAAATATCATTTATGTAGATTCAACATCAGCTTTTATATATTATTTTCCTATCACATATAAAATATATAACTTAATTTATTCAAATATTATTGTATAAATATTGGTAATGTATGAGATTACCTCTTCTTATACTTGTGAAAATTATTTTTGAGCTATTTTCTAATATTGCCTGGTGTTTGCTTGAAAACATTCAATTTTCCTATGTATATCTTATACCCATGAGCTATTCAACACCATCATTATTTCAAATAGTTTTTACTTAATTGTTTTAAACAATCTAACAGAACAACTTATTTGTAAATACAAATATTATGTTTCCTTGTTTAAGAGGTTTTATGGATTTGTTTGTTACTGTTTTCACAAATAGAACCGGACCTTAAATTTGAACAAATACTTTTCAGGTCTATAAAGATAGTCATTTTAAAAACTTGGCATGTTAATGTTAAAATACCTTTCTGAAAAAAAAAGTTTACACTTAAATAATGCAAAAAATTTCAGATGTTATACATTATGTATTTTTTTTTACATATCCCTCCCCTTTTCTGCTTGCTCTTGCTGTGTGTTCATTTTGTGTGTGTGTGTTCTTCTATGCCTGCTTTGTCTCCCCCCGCTGTGGCAACGCGCTGAGTCAGCTCACTGCGCAGGCAGCTTGCCCCGCTTGTGGGCGGGTCTGCTTTTGTTCCCGGGCGGCTTTTTGCTCCGTTCGCCGGCGGCTTGCCCTGCCCATGGCGGCTTTGCCCTGCCCGTGGCGGCTTTTTGCCCTGCCCACAGCGGCTCTGCCCCACCCATGGCAGCTTTTGCCTTCTCAGGCGGTCTGCCCACTTGGAGAGGTCCCTGGGAACTGGCTACAGCCGGCCCCCCTACATTATGTTTTCATCACTCATTACATAATATTCTAGTACAAGCATATGTTATATAACTTAAAAAATTCCAAATATCATAATATAGGCCCACTCATAATGTCCATAGCTCTTCTATGCCAGGTTAGAAGAGCTGAAGTATAGCTGAATCCTAGGGTCTCTGTGTTGGGCAACATGGTGAAATTTAAAAAAAGAGGAAATATGGGTAGATATAAAATTATCAAAGGTAATGTCAGTATATGCTTTTGAGATACTCTAATGATAAGATTTGTGCTAATCTAGTAATGAAGCTCATATAAGGACTCAAATAATGTAAATCATTTTATGGTAGGAACTACATGAGTAGTATATGCCACTAGAAACTTTCACAGTTAAAAGATAGGAGTTAGCCCTGGTATTAATCAAGGAAAAGTTCATGAACATGATGGCATTTAATCTATCTTACTAATGGATAAAGTTTTTTCCAGGTAGAGATGAGAAAATAATAAATTCCATGTAAGTAAACATTTGGGGAAAGGATGTTTTGGAGCATGTCAAAGAAAAGAGGAAAGGAGTTTGAGTGGAACATAAGGCATATAAAAAGGTAGGAAGAGACAATTAAAAGGTGCCAGAGACCATTGCAAAAACCTTGAAATTAAGTTCGGTGATGACCCTAGCAACTCTGGAAAATTAATTCCAATCATTTAGACTTGCACATATTTTTTTTTCCTAGCAGAATCAAGCCACTTACCATTCTCCACATATCTTATAGAGTAAACATTTATGAATCTGTGATGTTCTAACTGTATTTGTCTCTGGCTCTATTTTATTTTTCTTATTTCCCCTTTCTTTCATTCAATTCTCAAATCCCTTTCAAATGGCACCACCTCTCTGTGACTTTCCCTGAACTCTCTAAAATATTCTCTTTTCTTATTTTGCTTTTTTATACTATATACAAAACCTTATCTATCTATCTATCTACTTATCTATCTATCTATCTTTATATTTATCTATCAACTATCTATTTAACTACCTCTCCACTATAAATTATATTACATAGCAAGGTACTGAGTGTTATTTTTTATCTCTTCAATACTTGGAGAATGTTTTAAACATCTAATGAGTCTTAATTGGAGTAACGACACATTCTAACTCAAACTTCAAGAACAAATTCAATTCATGATTCTAACATAATTACAGCTATTTGACTTTGATATAAGATGGACAGGCTTCAGAAGAGTGTAAAGGCAGGGAGATCAGTTATAGAAACACAGAAATGTAAGAGTTAATGAAATTCTGAATCCAGCGATGGCAAAAGGAAATGGAAAAGATGAGAGGAATGTTCTGAAGTCAGAGTATATGACTGTGACAATTTAATCATGGGAGGAAAGGGAAGAGCAGAAGTTAAGTCAAGAATGTTTCCTGATTGAGTGGTTTCACACTTTTATAAATGCTATTCCTTCTGAGAGGAAATCTCTTTCTTTTTCCATACCACTTTTTTGCTGACAAACTAACAAACTTCAAGACAGAATTCAGTAGTCCTCTTTTTAAAGACTATATGGATCGAGTTTAAAGATATCTTCTGACCCTTCAAATTGGTTTGCTGTTAGTCTTACATGTTTTCACACTATACTACAGCATTTAGCATTTAGCATTAGAGGTCTGGTTAACTGTCAGATCCCTTTTAATGCAAGCCTGAAAGTTCTTAATTTTTTTGTGTCCTCTGTAATAGCTTGCTTCCTGGAATAAAATTATGGAATAAAAGAAGATAAATTAAAATGTGAAAATGATTGAATGTATGGATATTGATGGTGACATTAATATAAAAGAAGTAATTCGTGAATAAGAGCTAAATTTGGTAGAAATTATTACCTCAGTTTTATTGTATTGAATTTAACATGTTGGCAAAATATGAGGGACAAATGTCCAATTATGATATTGAGCTTAAAAAAAGGAAAACATATTCACATAGCAAAAAACTGGCCTTGACTTTGAGATGGTGACAATACTTTAAAAATCATTGACATTAAAATGATGGTTGAAGCAGAGAGAAACAATGAGATCACAATTAAAGAAGAGGAGAAGAATGGCTGGAGGACAGAGCCTTTATCACTACCCATACTGAGATTGTCAGAGATGGAAATGTGGTAGCTATGATAAGGAATTATGAAGAATGGAAAACAGAATCATGTAGCACCAAGGAAATTGAGAGGAAAAGGCATTTCAGGAACTGGTGGATTGGTTTAACTGTTAATACTAAAGATTTAACTGGGGACCAAAAAACCACTGTGGAGTTACAATTTAAGGGTCAGTGGTAATCTTTGAAAGGGCAGGAATTTTTTTTTTTTTTCTGTATGGTTACCCTACTTCATTTTCTTTTTGGGTGAGTAGTACTAAGGGAATACATGAAAAGAGTAAAATATGGGAGGAAAATATGTGGCAATTTTCTGAATTTTTGGACTGAATTAACAATACATACATAAACAAATGTCAATATTTTCTCTCCTTTTCTTCTCAAATGCTGCTTCCAAATCTTCTTTGCCATAAAATGTATGAATTGTTTTTCTAAAACCTACATTATCCCATTCAATTCTAATAACAATTCTATAAGAAAATTTTTATTTCCATTCTGGGATAATAAAATTGAGGCTCCAGATAGCACAAATTGTTAATACTGGAGAGACCTGGGTTTGAATCACAGTTCCGTATACGAATTTCAAGTTACTTAAACATCATAATACATTGGTGGTTCTCAGTTGAGGTGATTTTGCTCTATAAGAACATTTGCCGGTGCCTAGACATATTTTTGGTTGTCACAACTCAAGGAGGGAGTTTTTCTACTAGCATCTAATGAGGAGAGACCAGAGATGTTGCCAAACATCCCACAATGCAAAGATAGTCCTACGAAAAGAATGATCTGATCCCTAATTTCATTAGTGCTAAGGTGGAGAAACACTGTAATAGATGTAATGCTGTTCTGTTATTACAATAAAAAATACAAAGTGATAGAGAATACTATCGGCCTTATAACTTGAGGGATGCATGAAAAAAGTGGCAAAATATATTATTGAATCAGTAACAACAAGAAAAAAATAAATATGAAGCTCAATAACAGCTTACTTATGCCTTGCCTATGATAAAAGTTTTACTACACAGATGAATAGATCAAACAAAATCATAGAAGAAATCTCTACCTTCTTGAGAGAGCGAATTGATTTCAAGCATTTTAGAAATATGATTTACAAATAAAATGTAACTGGACTGGCAGTTTTCTATTTTAAGGTTAAGAACATGTCCTCAATTTTATAGGTACTATAAATTGTAAGGCACATCACCAATTTCCTGGAAGCTCTATGAGAAAAACAAAATAACTACACTAAAAACACAAATTAAAAAAGACAGCAGTATATTTGTTTCCATGTAACAACAGACTATTTTAATCTTTATTATCACAAAATTTAAAAGTCTTCCTTACTCTTAGTCAGTCACAATGGTCTGCTGAATCACATCTAAAAGAATGCATAACATCAGGTGACCTGCTGCTTTAAAAGTCTATGTTCATGATCTTGAACTCATTTGCATCCTGAAGAACTGACAGTACAATTTAAAGCATATCAAAGAACGTCAGAATTTCTTGTTCATTTCCTGTCTAGTAAAACCTAATTTCCCACCTCAGTGCTGAGGTTAAACAGTTTGTCTTAAAAATCATCTACAAGCTTCAGCATCTGAGTGATTATAGCTCGTCATGAATCATAAATGGTTCATCTCAACCTTTTTAAGCTCTGTAAATTCTCTGATGTTCTGAAGAGAGTTGGCTGTTTCTACTCCCTATACTAAATTGCTGGACTTTTGAAAGAAAAGCAGTGGCTTACACAATATTTTTTCTTTTAAGAATGAAATATAGTATAATCTTTTGGGATACATTTTCAGAAACAGTCAGGGATCCAAATCTAATTTAAATTAATTTTTATTGCCTTTACAAATAATTCAGCTGGTGACAATTGGATGAATGAAAGTTTTTAGTAGTCATTTAATTCATGTGTGTACACACTCAAACACAAAGAAACACACATACTTGGGCACTGACAACAGTCAGAGTCTCCATTAACCTTTTAGTCTGCAGATAGGTAGGTGTCATTTTACTCTGATTCCAGTTTCAAAAACATATTCAAAAATTTTAAATTATGAAACTAGTAAACAAATAGTTCTTCTTACCAGTTAATTAAATTAAACCATTTTAGAAACAAAATGTTGTTGAAATGATAAATTACATGCTCATATAATTATTTATCTATCTGGTTTAAATAAAATATATAACTTGTATTCAGTTTTAACCTATTGCATCACACCCAATTTTACTCCTAAAAGAGAGATATTTCCTTTGTAAGTAAGAGAAGCACACATCATTTAAAAAATACAATAGGCCATCAAAAGTTACATAGTCTTAGTTTAAATAGAGGAAATAATGTAAATAATAAATCAAAAACTACATTCAGAAAAAGACAAAACTATTAAAGTAATTCTTCTGGCTCAAATAGTTTTCTTTGGGAAAATTAAAGTTTGTCTTAAACTGATGCTAACACATTGACACAAGACATGAACATTTCCAAATTATTCTTTCTGTGGTTTTTCACTATACATATAGCTAAGAATGATTTTTTTTTCAAATTTTTTTCTTTTAAGGTTTTTTTTTTCTTGCTGAACCTCTAGATTGCTTTTCTTGGTTGCCATTGGTAACACTGACAGTTACTGTGCATCAACCTGAAAATTACATATTTTCAAGAGATAGTAGCAAATGAAAGGGGACTGCAATTATTTAAAATTATTTAAAGTATACCTTTATTAGATTATTAACAATCATACTTTTGGCATACATGTTATTGGCATATTTAGCATATGGAACAAATATAAAAATATAAAGTGATTCTTAAAATCTATAGATACTTGATTTGAAGATGAATGTATACCTAGGAGATTAATAAGTAATTGAGTGATTTTAGTGTTATGTGATTTTAAGAATATACTGTCAATAATTGTTGATTTTCTAAAAACATGGTTTCTAATTCTAGACCAAGTAGATTCATATAAATATGCCAAAAGAAACAACTTCTGCCTTATCTATTTTATAAATAATAATCATTTAAAGTGTGTCTTAAGTTAAAATTAATATTATCACCACAAATTTGTTATTAGTCACAATTTACTGCCTTGCCTTATTTTACTATTTTTGTATATCTCCTAATAGGTAGAACATACAGAAATGAGAGTTATTTGGGAACAAGCTACATAAAAAGTGAGAAAACACCTTCCACTTTATTGAAGAAGCACTTCTGCACTAAACTGAGTAATTTCCAGCCTGACAATTTCAATTATCCTTAGCCCATATATGTGTTTCTAACGTATTAAGCACTCTTTATATCAGACCTCCCAAACAGTGGGGACTAGGAAGATAGCACCTATTTATTTGTGTGGTAGGCAAATAGAAAGGTATGCTAACAAGCTACTCCTTATTTTTTCTTCTGTATAATTAGTTATAGGGAAGAACACGGAATAATCTGAATTTTTTTTCTCCCTGCATAGATGAGACCAATGGTAAATATAGTGGTGATGGCTCTTCCTGGACTGTGACAAGAATGGACTGGCCTCTGAGTAGGTTTGTGCGTCAATTATCATGCAGGTCTGAGAGATATAATGCCAATTACAGCAGCCTATATTTTTATCCAGGGCTCAGACATTTTAAGGTACCCCTGAGAAGTATCTAATGCAGTGGTGACAGATCAGATTTATTTTCCAAGGTATTTATTCCAACCTACCACTTCTATAGGCTCAGCTACGTGCCTTGCTTTGTTCAATTAAATTTAGAAGAAGTGATACAAAGAGAAGTGTGAAAAGGGCTTGTATCACTGATATCATGGATGTACCTCTTTTGTACATATGCCATCACAATAAGTAGAAAATGCCCAGCAAGCCCATATTGTAGAAGAAGGAAAAAAGATCAACGGAGCAGAGTCCAACCTACTTCAGCTGATCTAGAGAACAGGTGAAATGAGCAAAACCTTCCAGCTGAGATAAGCATAGATCAGCCTACCTTCAGTTAACCCCAGGCTGTGAGCGGAAAAAACATACATAGCAGAAGATTATTTTTTTTTCTGGCGGTCATACCAACTGACGCAAGGCTGGAAGACATTTGAGAACTTAGAGAACTTATGGAAAAAGGAAGGTGGGATATATCACAACTTATTTGTTAATGACCAGAAATCCAGTATATATTTAACC
>PVKH010003293.1:0-25224 GCA_004027955.1 Chaetophractus vellerosus
CCCATTTCTGGTATTTTTGCATTAGCAACTATTAGCAAACTAAAACAGTATGTTAACTAATGTTTAGATCCCATCATCTTCTTCCACTCAGCTCCCAGAGTGCTGTCAGCTGGCCCTAACCCTGCAGTCAGGTGGTTGTAATTTGACCGATGTAAAGGGAAATACCTGAAGATATTGATAGGGAAGTGTATTAGTCAGGGTTCTACAGAGAAACAGAACTGACAGTATGTGATGGTTAAAGTTTGAGGGCATTGCCCAGAAAGGAGTGGAATCCTGAGGATTGGGGTAGAGACATATGGGTTGATGATGATGGCAGTGGGGACATGGAAACTCTAAATTCTGCTGAGACATTGCCTGATAAACCTGTAATGGTCTGCCCTGAGACCACCAAATGTCAAGCTCCAGCCTGATCCAAGGAGTCTCAACCTCCTCCCTGCCCTAAGGAAACCCTTTCCTGAGGAGTCTGCCATCCAACACCTACCTGAAGAGATTAATCCTCTCTCACCAAATGAAACTGCAAGGGAATGCCCTGAGATAACTAGCTTGCAAGACACTTCTAATTCTTCTCCTTACCCACACCCACCACCCCTCTTCTCTTCCAGACCTATAACTAGACTAAAGTCACAACAAGCCCCCAAAGATGACATACAAAGTGTGATCCATAAGGAAATACACTATACTCTAAAAGAACTGCAAGAGTTGTCCAATTTATATAGACAGAAATCAGGGGAATACGTGTGTGAATGGATATTAAGGGTATGAGATAATGGTAGAAGGAATATAAAGTTGGATGAGAATGAATTTATTGATATGGGCCCACTAAGCAGAGATTCTGGATCAACACTATAGCTCGAGGGGTTAGAAAGGGTTCTAATAGTTTGATTGGGTGCTGGCTGAAACATGAACCAAAGGTAGCCTAGAATGACTGAGGTCAAGATGCCCAATTTACCCTTATATACTATAGATTAGGGGATCCAAAGGCTTAGAGAGATTGGAATGCTAGAATGGATTTACCATTTCAGACCTGCCCACCCACTCCAGGAATGTCCAGAGGACACAACTTTCACCAGGACTGTGAGGAATAAATTTGTAAGACTAACTCCATCTTCCCTGAAGAGCCCTGTGGTTGCTCTCTTTTTAGGTCAGATATTACTGTGGAAACTACTGTCATGGAACTTGAATTCTTAAAGACTACAGGTATGATCAGATCCCGGGCTGCCAAGTAGTAGCACTTAATTGCCAAAGACAAGGTGGGGATGGCTACCACAATGAAAGGGAGGCTCAAAGCAGCAATCAAAAGAGTCTGGGTTCCATAGACCTATGGCACTGGTTAATAGATCATGGGGTACCTAGAAGTAACATAGGTGGGCAGTTTACTAAATTCCTACTTGATCTATATAAGCAGAAGAGTTCTAGGTCGAGTGAACAAAACACAGAGAATCATGGCCCCTTAATCAATTCCCAGAACTGAGACAGTTTACAGACCCAGAGCCCCTTGAATGAGGAGAAGGCCAGGTCCCTTGGGGGAAGGATCCTGTTACATTGACAAAATTGTATACTGTTTATCTTCCTCCCAGCTTTCTCCCAAAGAGACCTATGGCCTCTTACCAGCGTAACTGTGCATTGTGGAAAAGGAAATGTTCAGACATTTCAGGGAATATTAGACACCGGCTCAGAAGTGACATTAATTCCAGGAGACCCAAAATGTCACTGTGGTCCACCAGTCAGAATAGGGACTTATGGAAGTCAGGTGATCGATGGAGTTTTAGCTCAGGTCTGTCTCACAGTGGTCCACTGGGTCCCTGAACCCATTTTGTGGTTATTTCCCCAGTTCCAGAATATGTAATTGCAACAGACATACTCAGCAACTGGTAGAATCCCCACATTGGATCCCTGACTTGAAGAGTGAGGGCTATTATGGTAGGAAAGGCCTAGTGGAAGCCACTAGAACTGACCCTACTTAGCAAAGTAGTAAATCAAAAGCAATACTAGATTCCTGGAGGAATTGCAGAGATCAGTGCCACCATCAAGGATTTGAAGGATGCAGAGGTAGTTATTCCCACCACATCCCCACTCAACTACCCTATTTGGCCAGGGCAGAAAACAGATGGAGCTTAGAGGATGACAGTGGATTATCATAAACTTAACCAGGTGATGATTCCAATTGAAGCTGTGATTCTAGATGTGGTATTACTGCTTGAGCAAATCAATACACCCCCTGGTACCTGATATACAGCTATTGATCTGACAAATGTTTTTTTCTCAATTGCCATTAGTAAGTAAACAGCTTACTTTCAGCTGGCAAGGACAGCAATATACCTTTACTGTCCTACCATAGGGGTATATCAACTTTCCAGCCCTATGTTATAATATTGTCCACAGAGTCCTTGATCATCTCTCCCTCCCACAAGAAATCACACTGGTCCATTATATTGATGATATCATGCTGACTGGACCTAGTGAGCAAGAAGTAGCAATGACTCTAGACTTATTGGTAAGTCATCTGTGTGAGAGAAGATGGGAGATAAATCTAGCAAAAATACAGAGGTCTTCCACCTTGGTGAAATTTCTAGGTGTCCAATGGTGTGGGGCATGTTGAGATAGCTCTTCTAAAGTGAAGGATAACCTGTTGCATCTGGCCCTCCTACGACCAAAAAAGAGGCACAATGCTTAGTTGGGCTCTTCGGATTTTGGAGACAACATATTTTTCATTTAGGTGTGCTATTCTGGACCATTTACCGAGTGGCCAGAAAAGCTGCTAGTTTTGAGTGGGGATTGGAAAAAGATCCAGACTGCTGTACAAACTGTTTTGTCACTTGGGCCATATGATCCAGCAGATCCAATGATACTGGAAGTGTCAGTGGCAAATAGTGATGCTGTCTGGACCCTTTGGCAGGCCCCTTTAGGAGTATCACAACATAGACCCTTAGGATTTTGGTGCAAAACCCTGCCGTCCTCTGCAGATAACTACTCTCCTTTTGAGAAACAGCTTTTTGCCTGCTACTGGGCCTTAATAGAGACTGAACGCTTAACCATGGGCCACCAAGTTACCATGAGACCTGAGTAACCTATCACAAGCTGGATATTGTCTGACACACCAAACCGTAAAGTTTGGCGTGCACAGCAGAACTCCATATTAAAGTGGAAGTGTTATATATGAGATAGGGCTCAAGTAGGTCCTGAAGGCAGAAGTAAGTTAGATAAGGACGTGGCCCAAATGCCCATGGTCACCACTCCTGCCACATTACCTTCTCTTTCCCAGCCCATAGCTATGGCCTCTTGGGGAGTCCCTTATAATCAGTTGACTGAGGAAAAGAAAACTCAGGCCTGATTTACAGATGGTTCTGCATGATATGCAGGTATCACCTGAAAGTGGACAGCTCCAGCACTGCAGCCCCTTTCTGGGACATCCCTGAAGGACAGTGGTGAAGGGAAATCCTCCCAGTGGGCAGAATTTGGAGCAGTGCATCTGGTTGTTCATTTTGCTTGGAAAGAGAAATAGCCATAGGTGTATTTGTTTTTTGTTGTTGTTGTTGTTGTTGTTTTAAAGATTTATTTATTTTATTACATATCTCCCCTTCTCCCCCGCTGTGGCGACGTGCGAGACTGGTCACTGCGCAGGCGCGGCTTTCCCCACTTGTGGGTGGCTTCTGCTTCCATTCACAGCCGGCTTTCAGTTCACGGGTGGCTGGCTGCGCTCAATTCGCGGGCTACCTGCCCTGCCCGTGGTGGCTTTTGCCCTGTCCGTGGCAGTTATTTGCCCTGCCCACGGTGGCTCTGGCCCGTCCATGGCGGCTTGCCATTCTCAAGGCGGTCTGCCCGCTAGGAGAGGTCCCCAGGAACCGAACCCGGGGCCTCCCATGTGGTATGCCGGTGCCCTATCCACTGGGCTATCGAGCCGGCCCCCCGTAGGAGTATTTGTACACTAATTCATGGACTGTTGTCAATGGTGTGGCTGGATGGTCAGGGACTGGTAAGGAACTGATTAGAAAATTGGTGGTAAAGAGGTTTGGGCAGGGGTCTGTGGATAGACCTTTCTGAGTGAGCAAAAAAAAAGAAAATATTTATGTCCCAAGTGAATGCTCACCAGAGGGTGACTTCAGCAGAGGAAGATTTTAATAATCAAGTGGATAAGATAACCCATTCTGTAGATAGCACTCAGCCTTTTTCCCCAGCCACCCCTGCCATTGCCCAATGGGATCATGAGCAAAGTGGCCATCTTGGTAGGGATGGAAGTTATGCATGGGCTTAGCAACATGGACTTCCTCTCACCAAGGCCAACTTGGCTACAGACACTGCGGAGTGCCCAATCCAGCAGCACAGACCCACACTCAGCCCCCAATATGGCATCATTCCCGCAGGTGACCAACCTAGTACCTGGTGGCAGGCTGATTATATTGGATCACTTCCATCATGGAAGGGTGTATTAGTCAGCAAAAGGGGTGCTGATGCAAAATACCAGAAATCTGTTGGTCTTTATAGAGGGTATTTATTTGGGGTAGAAGCTTACAGTTACCAGGCCATAAAGCATAAGTTTATTCCTTCACCAATGTCTGTTGCCACCTGTTAGAGCAAGACAGTTGCTGACATTTGCCAGGGTTCAGGCTTCTTGGGTTCCTCTCTTCCCGGGGCTCTGTTTCTCTCTGGGCTTAGCACCTCTGTTTCCTCCACAAGGTCAGCTGTAGACTATGAGGCTCTCTGGGCTCAGCTCCTCTGTTTTCTCCACAAGGTCAGCTATAAACTCTGAGGTTCTCCAGGCTTTGCCTCTCTCCACAAGGCCAGCTGTAGACTGTCAGGTGAATGGCTTGTCTCTATCTCGGGGTCTTCTCTCCTTTCTCACGACCAAGCTCCTCTGTCTGCTCGCCTCCCTGAGCTCCAGCATCAAAACTCCAACATCAAAACTACTCCAACTCTATCCTTTGCATGTCTTTTTATCTTTAAGACCCCACCTACCAAGGGGTGGGGCTCAATGCCCTACTGATGTGACCCAGTCAACACCCTAATCATAACTTAATCATGCCAGATTAACAGACCAGTTTACAAGCATAATCCAATATCTATTTTTGTAATTCATAACTATATCAAACTGCCAAACTGCTACAAAGGGGCAGTGATTTGTTCTAACTAGAATAGACACATACTCCAGATATGGGTTTGTCTTCCCTGCAAGTAATGCTTCTTCCAGTACTACCATCCGTGGACTTACCGAATGTCTTATCCACCGCCATGGTATTCCACACAGCATTGCTTCTGATTAAGGAACCCATTTCACAGCAAATGATGTGCGGGAATAGGTACATGCTCATGGAATTCACTGGTCTTACCATATTCCCCATCAACCTGAAGCAGTTGGATTGACAGAATGGTGTAAAGGCCTTTTGAAGAATCAGTTATGGCATCAACTAGGTGGTAATATCTTGCAGGACTGGGGAAGTGCTCTCCAGGAGGCTGTGTATGCTCTAAATCAGCATCTACTCTATGGTTTTTCCCATAGCCAGGATCCACGGGTCCAGGAATCAAGGTGTAGAAATGGGAGTGGCACCACTTATTATCACCCCTAATGATCCAAAAGGAAAATTTATGCTTCCTGTCCCTGTTACCTTGAGCTCTGCTGGACTACAGGTTTTAGTTCCAAAAGGAGGAGTGCTGCCACCAGAGAACAAAACAATGATTCCATTTAACTAGAAATGAAGACTCCTACCTGGCCACTTTAGGGTCCTCATGCCTCTGAATCAAGAGGCAAAGAAGGGAATTACTGTTCTGACTGGGGTGATTGATCCTGACTATCAAGGGGAAATAGGACTGCACCTACACAATGGAGGTAAAGAAGAGTTTGCCTGGAATACAGGAGATCCCCTAGGGCATCTCTTAGTACTATCATGCCCTGTGATTAAAGTCAATGGAAAATTGCAACAACCCAATCCAGGCAGGACTAACAATGGCCCAGAATCTTCAGGAGTGAAAGTTTGTGTCACCCCACCAGGCAAAGAACCACAGCCAGTTGAGGTGCTTACTGAAGGTAAAGGGAACATGGAATGAGCAGTGGAAGAAGGTAGTGATAGATACAAACTTTGACAACATGACCAGTTACAGAAATGATGACTGTAATGGTCATGTGACCAGTTACAGAAATGAGGATTGTTAATAGTCATGAGTATGTCTTCCTTGTTTTGTTATGAGCATGTTTGTATATATACATAAAACGAATATCTTTGTTTTCTTCCTTATCCTTTCCCATTATCATATGACATAAGTTGTATTAGTTTCATGTTGCAGTATTTAAGGATGTCAAGTTTAAGAGTGAATATTACCCGAGGACTTGCACCCTATTCCAGAGGGATTTGGCGTATTTCCAGTTATACACAAGACAGCTGAGTATTGTTAGGGGGAAATACATATATATACATATATATGTCTGTTACTGTTTTTATTTAGAGACTAAGAATGGTTTGAGGTGATGTGTATGGCTGCCAAGTTGACAAGGGGTGGACTATGATGGTTAGGCTAATGTGTCAACTCGGCCAGGTAATGATGTCCAGTTATTTGGTCAAGCAAGCACTGGGTTAATTGTAATACAATGGCACTTCATGGACTTTAATCATCAGTGAGTTGATTGCATAGATGACTGATTACATCTACAGTCAACTGAGGATATTTCCATCAGCAATGAGGAGAAGTTATTTTAACATTCAGAGAGAGAATCGCCATTTGTACTTCAGAAAAACACCTTCTCCTGGGGAATTCAACAAGGAACTTCATCTAAGTCCTGATTTGCAGCCTGCCCTAGGGAATTTGGGCTTGTGTATCCCCACGGTCACATGAGACAATTTTATAAAATCACATACTATTGACAGATATCTCCTGTTGGTTCTCTTTCCCTAGAGAACCCTGACTAATACACAGGATATGCAATCAACTGACTACAGATGCAAATCCATCACAAAATACCCTTGCATTAACAACCAGACCGGTGCTTGCTTAACCAAAAACTAGACACCATAACCTAGCCAAAAATTGAAATATGAAATTAGCCAACACAAAGAGGATGTTCCATCAACAAATAACGCAGATCAGCCTAAAGCAGGGTTCTCAATCAGAGCACTACTGACATTGAGGGCCAGAAGATTCTTTGGCGGGGGGAGCGGGTATCCTGTGCATTGCAGTATGTTTAACAGCATCTGTGGCCTCTACATACTAGATGTCAGTAATGCACCCCTTCTCCTAGGGAGCAAAATTGCCAATTACCAAATTATCCCATGGGCACAGTTGACAAGCCCCTCCCATATACTCAGAGCTTCAAATCAGCTTCTTAGTGCTGTACTCTTATATCAGAGCAGACAAATTCAGATTATCTGACATCTGAGGAAAGGTGCCATCATGGAAATAGGGACCAGCCAACAAACAAAGTTTTAAAAAGGGGGATGGGGGATGGGGGTAGATTTGAAAGAAGAGAAACTATACTGGGAAAAGAAAACTTCAAGAATAAAAAAGAAAGAAAAAAAAATACCAATAACTTCAGAGAGATAAGAGAAGATACTACATACATGAAATAAGAAAAGAATGTTTTTATTTTTTTAAAAGTACATTTATAGAGAACAGCCCACATAATAAAGTTCTCAGAATTTTTTTAAAAATTGCATGTATGAGTGTACAGCAAAAACTGATAAGAAAGTTTGCAAAATAAAGTTTAGGAAATATATAGATTTAAAAAAGAAAAGGAGATTTAAACAGGAGAACAGGAGTAAGAAAATTAGAGGACCACTCCACGCAACCCAATGCAAAAATAATAGAAGTTCTAGAATGTGAGAATAGAGAAAATAAACAGGGGAAAATATTCAAAAGTTTCTCACAACTGAAGGACATCACCAGTGCAGTATAATGAAAAACTTGGCTGGTCTTTGTCCTCAGTTCCAGGGAAAGCAACTTCAGAATCTTTGGAATTCCCTGACAAGAGTATCTTTTGTCCTTCCTAGTGGTCCCAGGACCACAGGTGAGAGATTATATGCTAATGAGATGACAGGGAAGGGCCAAACACACCTGCAGTTTTAGGGTGGGGCCATCCACACCAGAAAGATCAACCAGGTGATCAGGGGGTTGGGGCTTTGAACCATAGTATATCAGTCCAACCTCTCTGGGACTGGGAGGGAGAGGGACTACAGATTGAGCTCAATCACATGGACACTGATTCTATCAAGCATGTCTATGTAATAAGACCCAAAATATACCCAGGACCCATGAAGCTGTGAAAGGCTTCCATGATTGAGAAAATATGTTGCTGCTGTGCTGAGGGGATGATATATTCTGAATCCACACAGAGTCCACCGAAGCTTGTGTTTGAGACCCTCCAAGACCTCATCCTATGTGTTTCTTCCTTAACTTTGTCTTATTTGTATCCTTTTACCACAGTAAAACTATAATCACAAGTACAGCACTTTCAGTGAGTTTTGTGTCATTGTAACAAATTATCAAACCTGAGGGCGTGTGTAAATTTGTAGCCAGTTGGTCAGAAGTGAGGGTGGCTTGAGCTCCTGAAACTGCAATGAGCACCTGATGGACAATCTTGCAGGGGGCTGCCCTTACTTTGTAGAGTCCAGCCTAACTCTGGGTAGAGTCAGAATTGAATTGGATTGAGTTACTACAATATTTGCAGTTGGTGTCAGACGCTATTGTGGAAGTTGTAGAAATTTTTTGATATCCTGTATAACCAAATACAAAGTGTCTTGCACAATGTAGTAGTTTGATATTATTGATGAATTCCAGAAAGAAATATTGGATTATGTTTGTAAACTGGTCTTTTCCTCTGGGCATATTAGAGTGTATTGGATTCAGAGGTTTTACTATTACTTAATTAAATTATGATTAGAGCTTTGATTGGGCCATGTCTGTAGGGCAAGGGATGGGGACTCACAGATAAAAGACATGGCAAAGAACAGAGTTGGAGTCTTTGATGCTGGAGTTTTTGAGCTGGAGCCCCGGAGAATAAGCACACAGAGGAGCTTGGTCATGAGGAAGGAGAGAAGGCCCCAGGATGAGACAAGCCATTTGCCTGACAGTTCACAACTGGCCTTGTGGAGAGAGGCAAAGCCTAGAGAACCTCAGAGTCTATAGCTGACCTTGTGGAGAAAACAGAGGAGCTGAGCCCAGAGAGAAACAGAGCCCCAGGAAGAGAGGAATCCAAGAAGCCTGAACCTTGGCAAACATCGGCAGCCATCTTGCTCCAACACATGGCAATAGACTTTGGTAAGGGAAGAAACTTATGCTTTATGGCCTGGTAACTGTAAGCTTCTACCTCAAATAAATACCCTTTACAAAAGCCAACAGATTTCTGGTATTTTGAATCAGTACTCCTTTGGCTGACTAATACACACAACCAATGAATATTGACTATGTAAGGCATGGCAGTATAAGATTTCAGAGCAGCAGAATATACCTAAAGATTCGGGAAAGAAGGAATATTATACTAAAGCTAAATATTCAGAATGTCAACATAATTCACAAAAAAATCAGCCCTGGAATCTAGAAGGCAACAGAGCAATGCCTTCAAAATTCTGAGCAGAATTATCTACAACCTAGAATTCTATCCTTAGCTAAACTATCAAGTGAACAGGAGACTGTAGACATATAAGGTCCCATAATATCAAACTTCTACACACCCTTTCACAAGAAACTACTTGGGTTTATGTTCCACCAAAACAAGAGAGAGAAAGTTATTGCCTAGGGGAAACAAAAGATCCAATACAAGATAAACAAAGGTATTTCCCAGTAGTACTATAAAGGGAAATTCTAGGATGGCAGCTGTGCACCCTGACACAAAGTCTAGGAGATATGAAATTGACAAAAATACCTAGTGTAAATGAGTATATTGAGAGAAGATTTATATAACTGGTACATGAAGCCTGGGACTAAATTAATGATAAAGACAAAATAAGGCAAGCAAAAAACAACAAAGCAAGTTAATTCGTTAACTCAAGAAGAAGAAAAAAAGTAAAAGAAAATGAATTATAATATACTGCTCAATTGTGAATAGTGTTTATATGGTGATAATAATTAAGGCACTAAATATTAATCTAACCAAAATTATGATAAAACTGTGTTCACAAGACAGAAAATCTGTATCTGTGTATAGACCAGAGTGGAGGATGGTATATATGAGAACAAGAGTGAAATTCTTATCTTTCATGGAGGAAAGTTAATTAGATTATGCATAGAACTGAAAAATCAGGAACTAAATAATATGATCTTTAGTAATAGGAGGTAAATTGTCTCTGGGGAGTGGAAAATGGGAAGAGTCAGAGGACTGCTGATTTTCAACCACTGAAAAAATTATTTGACTATTTAAATTATGTACATGTGCAAAGTTAATAAAACCTCTTTTAAAATTAATCTTTTAAAATTCCATAAAGTGTACAAATCTGGGCAGTAGTCAACAGAAGCAAAGAGTAATAGTTATCTATGAGCAAATTTAATAAAATCTTGTTCTTTAAACTCTGAATTTTGTCCAATTCATGGAAATAATGAAAATTTCCTGCAATTCTTCAATTAGTCTTGATACAAAGAAGGAATTTATCTCATAAGGATTAATACAATAAATAGGCTCCTTTTGATCAGAAAAAGGTCAACGAGTGACACAGGTCATTTAACAAAAAGAGGGAAGAGTTGACCCTGTTATTTGCCTTCCCAACATTCATTCTCCCAGAACTCCAATTTTATTCAGATATCTCCCCGACCTCCAGCTACAGAGGGCAATCCTGATCATTCTAAGTCAATCAGTGCAATCTGGCACTCCTCTGGTGACTGCTATTGGCCCAAGAGTGTGCATGTGATGTAAATCAGTCAGTGTGGGAAGGTTGTTCTTGCCCTTTCTCTTTTCTTTCTTCCACTGGAGATATCATAAAGTTAATTTCTTTATTGTTTAAGTTAGTTTTATCAGGGCTTCTGTTAGTTGCAAAGACATACTAATAGATTCAAGAAAACTCAGAAAAGAACCAAAATAGGATATCTTCCCTTTGCTAATGTTTTCACCAGGTCCCAAGAGAAAAACAAAGCATTAACACCAGAACCACATTGTTATGCAGTCTAGTATTAACTGAAGTTATATATGGGTAAGTATAGATACACTTTTAATTTAAGCTTGAATGAACCATTTAGAAAGCATACTGTGCTGTAGTTCTTCTCCACTAAGATGATTAAATTCTTTATGGGATCTAAACTCGAAAGAATCCTCAAAAAAATCATCTAAAATTAAAAATATTTTTAAAAAATTAAAACACACACAGACAAACTGTCAACATTGGCTACCTACAGGGAATGAATTGGGGTTTAGTTCTTACTTATAAAATTCTAAATGGTTGGCTCTTTTCTAGTTCAAAGAACATTCATTTTCTTAATAATAAATAAAAATCTTTTAAAAATATATCATTATACATGAGCAAGGGAGGCAACCAAGGCAGGTGGGCCCTCCTGGGGATGCCTCTGAAGTTCTAGCTTTTGTGAGCTGACCATCTGACATCAATCACCTTAAGCTTGTGAAATTGTGTTACTTTTCACATCATTTTAATGTCAGTTTCAAAATAAGAGGAGGAAGAAAGCCTTTGCCATTAGGATGCTAATATGTGAAGTACATTTTGCATGTAAGAAAAACCCTTCCTTTCATGGGAACCACAACTTTTCAGAGTGGAATGTAACTATTACCTCAGAAGTCCTCCCAACCTCCCTCCCAAAGAAGGAATCACCACTTCAAGATTCCTGGAATACATTCAAGGATAAAATTACTCACAAGTTCTTGAAGAAGGTGGTTCAGTTGATTTTAGAAATGTTCCAAAATCTGTTTTTCAATAACCTTTACCCATTGGTCTAGCCTTTAGTTAAGTTCCATTTAGTTAAGGTCAAGATTTCTAGGCTGCTTCCTTATCCATGTAGTCTTGCAGATCCCAAAACATTCCCAAGCCTCAGCAATACCCAGAAATGAGGAACCAGAAAGAACTCCCTAAGATATCTGACAGAGCTTCCATGTCACCTGAAGCCTTCCAGTCCGTTGCTCAGGAAGAGTGCTGCTGTGCCAGTCTTCAGAAAGAGTGGAACACATTCCCTGGGGATTGGGAAGAATCTGGCCACTACCCACACTGTTCTAAGGGGGTTAAGCCTGTGCCCCAGAAATTGTGGAGAGTCTGCCTCCACCTCAGTTTTCTAGAGGGCAGAGCCTATTCCCTACAGATTGGGGAGAGTTTGGTCATCACCCCAGTGTTTGCGGTAGGTGGAGACTAGAGTTCAGTGTCCCTCTGTGCAAGCACTTGGAAAGGATAGGGCTGCTGTTCGATCAAGCCTGGAGGACAAAGCATCATTCTATAGATGACTCTCAGATCTCGAAATCTAACGGAGTATGCCCTGCAGGGTTTCGGAACTGTTCAGGACACATGACCCCTGTTTTTCATCCAATTTCTCCCAGTGGAAATGGGAATATTTATCCTATGACTGCTCCTCCATTGTATATTGGAAGCACATAACTTGTTCTCAGTTTCATAGGTTCACAGCCTGAGGGAAATTGTGCCCGAGGACAGACCACACCTATAATTGATTTTGATGAGACTGTACTTAATATCTGATGATTTAAGGCTTTGGGGGATATTGTGATAGAATTACTGTATTTTGCATATGGAAAGAACATGTCTTTTGGGAGGGCCAGAGGATGGATTGTGATGGTTTGAAGCTGGATGGACCCCAGAAAATCATGTCTTTAAAGCTAATCCATTCCTGTGGGTATAAACCTATTGTAGGTGGGAACTTTTGATTAGGTTACTTCAGTTACCGTGTGGTCCAGCTGGGTCTTAATCTTCTTACTGGAGTCCTTTATAAACAGGGTGAATATGAAGAGAAAAAAACAGAAAACCATGGAAGCAGGAAGCTGAAGGCAAGGAAGCCCAGAGGAGAAGGGAGAGACTGTTACTGAGGGTTAAAAATTAACAAATAATTATATTATAAAATAGCAAAAGGCTAATACCTGAAATTATTGAAGTTAGCTAGAGTGGTCTTACCCCTGTTTATGGATACTCTAGACTTAATCTCACCCTAGAGTATACTTACCTTTGTGATGGTAATTCTAGATTGAATTTGCCCTTGTTTATGGATTAGGCTCACCCCCTTTTTATAAAAAAGATTTATTTTATTTATTTCTCCCCTGCCTCGTTGTTTTGCACTTGCTGTCTGCTCTCTGTGTGTTCTTCTGTGTCTGCTTGTCTTCTCTTTATGTGGCACCAGGAACTGATCCTGGGAACTTCTGGGGTGGAGAGAGGGACTCAATTTCTTGTGCCACCTCAGCTGGTCTGCTGCGTCTCTCATTGTTTCTCTTCTGTCTTTTTTTGTTGTTGTTGTGTCATCTTGCTGCGCCAACCCTCTACGCAGGCCAGCTCACCACGCAGTCCACCTTGCTTTTTACTAGGAGGCCCCGGGAATTGAACCCTGGACCTTCTATATGGTAGGCGGGAGCCCAATTGCTTGAGCCATATCCGCTTCCTTAGGCTCACCCTTGTGTATGCTTATTCTACTCTCCTCTGTCTAATATCTATATGAAAGACCTTGTAACTGACTTTTGTTCTGTATACCCCTGTTCTAAATCCTTGTGACTGACCCTGGTTTGCTACCATACTCCCCATCCATTCTGTTCAGCCCCTTAATTTTTTAATGAAGGAACTTGTGTCCAGTCCCACCCCAATTATTCATTAGCACCCTGATGTTATAAAATATTAGAATTTCTGTAGATCAGGTAGGGAGTTTTGGGCCATGAGGCCTACTATGCTCCTTTGCTTGTGCAACCAAATAAATTATTTCTTTCTTTGAAACCCCAGTGTCTCAGGAATTGGCTTTAAAGATGCACTGGGAGAAAATAGCCACTTTTGCTTGGTATTAAGACCAGCAGACATCACCATGTACCTTGCCATGTGACAGAGGAGTCCAGGATCGATGCAGCCGGTTTGTAGAGAGAAAGTATCACCTGATGAGGCCTTGTTTTAGACATATTTCTCAGCCTCGAAACTGTAAGCTGGTAAGATAATAAGTCCTTATTGTAAAACCCAACCCATTTCTGGTATATTTGCATTCAGCAGCCTAGCAGACTAAAACACTACCCTAAGGCTCTTCCTTCCCTATGCATTCATAATTGGAGAAATCTTAAAGTCATAGCAAGGTATAATTAATAGCCCTCATTATGATAAGAGGCTTAAGTCACACTCAACTTATTCTTAGGAAAAACTCCCCAGCAGATGCTTAAGTTCTCATTCTTATCTTTAAAGATAAGAATTCAGTAAAAATTACATGAGCTATTACTCTGAACACTGAAAACTTTTAAGTACAAATATTGTTGCTAATCAGAGACCTTTTTCTTTCTTTTAATAATTTTTAACTCTCTAGATCAATTCAAGTCAATCTTCCAAAGTTTCATTTGCAAATTATACCAATGACTACTTTTACAAGAGAATGCAACATTTGAAGACACATTGAAGATTTTACTGTACCTCTCTGCAAACTTTTGTTCTTTCTGCCTCCTTCTCCATTCATTTCCATTTGAATAATCCTGGCTCCCAGCCAGCCAGTCTTAGAGAAGATCTGCTCACCCACCCCCACCCCTAGCCATGGTATGCCAAACTAATTTTCACTCATGCTGTGACAGCTCCTCTCTTCTTAGAAGCTTTTCAATCCTCTCCATGCTACCCATTTAGGGAATTATAAGGCAGTGATTTGTGCACGTAGAGGATCCTAACACTTCCCAGAAGAATTCTAATCTTCTGGCACTTTTCTTTACCTCATCTATCAGTAAATACCATCTGCATTCTGGCAAGGAAGTTTTTGCTTGGCCCTTGGGGTGCTTCTTGTGCCTGAATCTCTAAGAGGTATTGAAACAAATATTTTACCCAGAATCATCCTATACCTACCACTACAGAGGTCTCACTTCCTCCATGTTGGTATCTTTCAACCCAGAATCCTAGGGGGGTTTATTTTATTTGTTTGTGGAGGCTGGCAACAAGAGCTGAATTCTGTGCCATTGTTCTGAGATTACCTGGTACTATTTGTGAGAGAGCCTTTAAGTCTAAAACTGTGAGTTTCCAGAAAACCACTAGGATCTGGGCTGAGAATAGGAGATCATAAAATAGAACAAAGGAAGAAGTAAGAAACTCTGAGAGAATCTCAAAACAACTCACAGACACTCAGTGATTATTCAGCTTTAGAAGTTCTGAAAACGTGCCTGTGCCTCTGCTCAGGTTGGCCTCCCCTGATGCCTCTTCAGGACAGCCAGATGGGCTTGGCCTCTGCCCTCACCCTGGATGCCCTATGGAGACTGAGGCTCCTTTCTGTGCCTGTATGGCCATCCCCTCAGACATCACTGAGCTGGAAAACTGACACTGCCCAGGCCTAA
This sequence comes from Chaetophractus vellerosus, assembly GCA_004027955.1. Classification (NCBI taxonomy): domain Eukaryota; kingdom Metazoa; phylum Chordata; class Mammalia; order Cingulata; family Chlamyphoridae; genus Chaetophractus; species Chaetophractus vellerosus. The sequence goes on from PVKH010003293.1 coordinate 15,407, forward strand.
GAACAGTGGAGACCGGATGGTTTTTCTAATTCTCCTGAACATAAACTTGGCAGGAGGTACTCTGAGTTACCAAGCAACTGAACATCTGACATAAAGCCTTTAACAACCTTTCCCATAGATTACTAAAAGTTCCCAGAACACATTCGTGTCTGGTCCAGTGAAGAAAGAAGGAAACAGAGGCAGCCAAGAAGGGGGTGGGAAAAAGAAAGCCAGAAGGGCAAAAGGAACCGGCGTGTGCTCTGACATGTAGAAGCAGGAAAAAGAGGACGGCAGTTAACTGGAAGCACTGGGTGAGGGGTGGAGGCCCCCAGGGAAGGAGAATATGTGTACAGGAAGGATGGTATGCCATGATCCCAGGATGTCATTTCCCCCAATCTCTAGGAATCAATCTTGCAGGAAAAAGAGAAGAGCTACTAAGGTTTTCATTTGTTATTTAGAATTACGGATCCTTCCTCTATTTTTTTGTAATCATTCCCACTCAGCCACTAACCTCAAGTATATGGCTGTCACAAAATCTGTAAGGACTGCATGCTAACAGGCATGACAGTGTCGTGTAGTCAGACAAGGCGTATAAAACAATGGGAAAGGACCACAGTCAGTGAGGATGCCTGCCTAACTCTGCACTCCTAAAATATGTACCATCTCTGACATGGAATGTGCTCTCATCTTATTACTCAATATCCCGGGCAAGATGCTTTCCTTTTGCCCCTATGAATTCACTCTCTACCATTCTCTAACCTGTTCCATGTCCCAGGTTCAGGCAATAAGGGGATGAATTGTCTGTGGAAAGCTTAAAAACAGTAATGAACTGCTTTTTATTATGACCATAGCTAGAATTCTATAACCAAGAATTGCTGCAGTATTAATAACATGTAGGTAAGCTTCAAATTAGCTCATTTTTATTATTTATGTTTCAATAAGCATTGTATTCTATGTGGAAGTTAACTTGAAGAACTGCTAGTTATCAGCCTCTACACATGCAGACTCAGCTATATGCATTCCATTCAGGAACAAGTTCTAAGGATCCAGCATCAATGCCCCCTGCCTCAGGTATAGTTCTTGCCTCTAGCCTCCAGGGTAGTAATACTCTTGTATTTAAACAGTAGATATGAAGCAGACAGTGAGCACACAATCAAGATGAAGAAAGCTTGAGTTACATCAATTCTGTCATTCAAGGTGACCACTTGGAGTTTTCAATTCATGTTTAGAGTGTAAAACGGTGAAACAGAATGCCAACTGCAAGGTGCGGTGTTTATGCTTGGTAAATGCAAATCTTAGGGCATACATGACATATTTTATTGAATTTAAATAACTTTAAATTCTTTAAATATTTTTAACTTTATTTTTTAAAGGTTAAGGATGGCGGGGCAGGTGTAGCTCAGTGATTAAGTTTCTGCTTCACATGTAAGAGGTCCTGGGTTCAATCCCCAGTACCTCCTTAAAAAAAAAAAAGAAAAGAAACTTAAGGATGAACCAAGAAAGCAATTATTGTTCATTATTTACATGATAATTACTGAAAATAATTTTGTCCTCTATGGGGAGAAGGTGTTAAAAATGATCTGCTCTGGATATAAAAATGACTAGGTATGCCATTGCCTGTGTAGAGCACATAAATGGCCTTCCCTGCCCTCTGGCTCCTGGTCGGGTTTATGGAAGGATCACTGGCCCAAGATTAGGAAAGGACAAGAGAGAGGTTAGGGCATCATCCCTTCCCTATCTGGTGGCATCCTTTGACTTTGACCAGAGGCCCTAGCTCCTTTCCACACAGCTGGTTCTCTATTGATCTCTTTTTCTCTCCCACAGGCCGCCATTTTAAATGCCTACTCCTCTTGCCTATTCAGACCTAGGGGTGTAAAGGCACCCCTCATTGTCCCTTAGAAGCCTAAGAGTACTGCACTCTTCCTTGTGGTTTCCCTACAATCTTCCCATACCATTATAAATTTTGTTTTAAACTCGCTGAAAATACCCAATTTTTATATATCATGTTTCCTGCTGAAACCCTTACTCCTCAAAACCACAATTCTTCATTATCCTAGACCTCAAATGGAAAATTGTCTCCTTAAATATGTATATTCTAATTTCCAGGGCTCTTGGGATTATGAAAACAGAGTACTTGATATAAGTTGTTTAACTACAGTGCCCCTGCCCAGGGAAAAGTGGGGGAAATTCACCAGATGTGCACTTAGCTAAGAAGTCTGCTGCAGCACAGCCTCTATAAATCACCCTCTCTCCTCAAATGCTTGCCAGTCAACTTAAAAAAATAAAATTTGACAAATTGACTCATTTAGCACTACCCCACAAAAATCACTTCATTATTTTTCTACTTCTCCCAAAAATGGGGGCTAAGAACTCACCAGCATACTATCTCTGTAATTTAACTTTATATATTCTGGGATTAATCAAAACCTTTCATCATTTTGAAAGGGCTAACCTTAAAGCTAATGGAAAGAATTAATTCCAGGCAGAACTGACTTCAGTCCAAATCCCTTGTACTTTATTTCATCCTTTTCCAAGTTAACTAAAATGATGGCTAAAAGACTCTATTAAAAGTTTCTCTTAGAATGAAGTATATTTTGTTGTTAATATTTTTAAAAATATATATTAAGAGAAAAATGTGCCTTCATTGAAATTCAAAGCCTCTTGCCTTGAAATATTTAAAATAGCTTAAATATCCTCCTAAGTGTGAGAACATGACCTCAGAGTGCCAAGCAAACTCAAGCAAGAAAACACAGAATTATACCTAAAAAGAGTGAAACTATATAATTTCAGCAAAACAATTCATCAATCTGATCTGATCCCAATACAATTATCCAGAAGGGAATTCAGTGGAGAGAAAGTGAGAAGAGGCATTTGATATCAGGAAATAATAAAATTCTTCATTCTAACACTTGCTTATTTTTTTTTATAGTCCCCCCCCCCAAGATCTGCTTTGCTTGTTTTTGTGTGTTTTTTGTTTTTGTTTTTGTTTTTGTTTTTGCTTATTGTCTGCTTGTTTCTTCTTTAGGAGGCACCAGGATCCAAACCCAGGACCTCCCATGTGGGAGCTGGGCACGGAACTGCTTGAACCACACCCACTCCCTGCTCGTTTGGTTTTGCTCACTGTCTACTCGTTGTTTTTGCTTGTGTCTACTCATTGTCTGCTCGTTGTTTGTTTGTCTTCTTTAGGAGGCACTGGGAACTGAACCCAGGACCTCACATGTGGGAGGCAGGCACCCCACTGCCTGAGCCAAATCCGCTTCCACACTTGCTTAATTTTGTGGGGTTGAAAAAAATGTGATTTTATGAGAAATGCTATAAGTTAGCTGTGATTATTAAGAACTTTATTCTACTACAAGATAGTGTGTTTCATACCATATCAGCACCAATTTGCTTCTGTTGGTCCAACTATCTGCTGGGAGAGCAGCACACAACTTGAAACCCTTGGCCTTCCCTCTCAGAAGCCAACTAGAAAGCACTGTTAACCACGATAAGGATACCTGTCAATAGAAATTGGCATGGGGCTCTTAACTCATTTCCCCATGGCCAGAGGAGCCACCAGACAGAAATTTATTTTGATTCCAATGTGGCTTTGTATCTCATTAGCAATCCCATGAGCTTCTACCCTTTTCATTCAACTGTCAACAGTCCTTGATGTTTTGAATAAAGAAGCTGTCCAAACTGGGATTAAAAAGGGGGGGGGGGGGAAATCACTGTTCCCTTTCTCAAGCTCCATGTGGAGGTACTGAGCTGGCTCAACTCCCTATAGAGTTCCCTTAATATTTTCTTTGCAATCCTGGTCAAGACCCAGGGTTCAGGCATCTGCATCAAGCGCCCTACAATTCTTTCCAGCAAAAATTCAACACAGAAGGACAAGGTATATTTGAAATTCTAGTAGAATCAATGTTGACTTGATTGGGGAATTCTAAAAATTGGAATAAAGGTCTGGAGGGAGACGAGTAAGTTACTAATTGGCTAGGGTTGCCAGGAAACAGCAATGTATAGAAATAGAATACGAGGAAGAAGATAGCCAGTAAAACTGTCATTGTGCATCCAACCAGAAATGGATCCTGCAGTCCCACAAGTGCAAATGAGATGCAGGTTTGGAACAGTTGCCTCCTTTCAAGGGATTCACACTATTTGACAGTGTTATAGCATATCCCCAGAGACTGGGTGAGACAGAAGGTAAAGTGGAGAAGAAAGTGTCACAGAAAATTAGTAGTTCAAAGAAAGGGAAAAAAGCATAATGTGAAATGAACTCCAATACTTTGGGACTCTATAGCTGGAGCTGGCAGGGAAAATGCACTGAGCATATCAATATGATGGCTGTATCACTTAGAATATGTTGGGCTACAAATAACCAGAGAATGCTGACTCTGTATTTAACCTATATACATATATTTATTTTCATATATTATCTCACATAATGAAATAAGAGAGTTAGAGCAGTCCATAGAGGACACTAGCTCTGCTGCCCTGGGATTCTCTTAGTTCTACTCTCTATCCCAGCCTGGCTCATCCTCAGGATGAAAGCAAAATGTCTGTGGCAGTTCTAGGCATCATATCATGACAGGACAATGTCCAGAAGTAAAAGGGAAACAGCTCTATGTCTCTTTCTCTTTAGTGGGGTAACCCCTCCTGGAGATCCCCAGCAGATTCCCCCTGACATCTCTTTGGCCAGATTTAAACCACATGTCCATTCCTTAACTAATTACCAGTGAGGAGAAGAGGATTAATAAGACTGCTTCTCAAAGTGTGGTTCCCCGAACCAATGGCATCTGCTGTTCCAGAGAACAATGCAAACTATTAGGCCCAACTCCAAACCTACTGAATTAGAAACCCCGGAGTTGGGACACAGCAATCTGCTTTAACAAAACCACCAGGTGATTCAGATGCACTTAAGTTTGTGAACCACTGGTTTAGACTAATGACCCAGAATGACTAGGACACTGGTCAAGGAACCAGCAACTGAAGCAGACCCCAACCATTAAGATAACCAAAGAATCACTTTCAACTTAGTGTTTGTGAATGCTTACTCTGTTCCAAGGGATTTTACCTACACTATACCATTTAACTTTCTGCAGCAACTCAGTCAGGTATCATCATCTCCATTTAACAGATGAGGAAATGGAGGCTCAGACCACTTAAATAGCTCACCCAAGTTTTCATAGCAAAGACAGGATTTGAACTTGGGTCCCCAATTCTAAATCTAGTGTTCATCCCATTATGCAAGAACTGAAGGATATAGGCTGGCTTAGTTTGTTATATCTCTACATATTCCAGGGAGCCTCTAAATTTCTCGAGATTCACATTTGAATGAGGATTTACAATCTCCTCAGGTCTAGAGTCTTTTTTGGGTCTTAGAACCTTAAAGAATTTCCAGGGTGTGAGGCCTCTCTGAAGGTTCTTAACCTGCTTCTTAGCATCCAGACCAGGCCCCAAGAGGTGGCTCAGAAATACAAATACAACATGGACTTACTTTTTGCTGAATGTGAACTAGATATCCTTCTAGTCCACAAAATTTCTGACACAAAACACCTGGAAATGATGCAAAAAAATATATAACCAAAAATCTTTTAAATGCATAGCCAAACTCTCAGGAAATAAAGAGAAATCCCCCAAGGCCCAAAACAAAGAGATATCAGGTATGGACATGTCTTACTCTGGAGGTCACTGCCAGTCTCAGTAACAAAGGGCCCTGTGTGTAAGTGGCATATGGGGTGGCCACAAAGGAACCAGAGAACTAAGATTCTCACATACAGCCCGGACCCTAGAAGGTCTATGCCCTCTGAGAATGGGTAGACTAGCAAAAATCTACCCACCAACAGAGGCAAAAAAAGAACTTTCTTCTCTGTTTCAAATTGAGCTCTAGCTGAGAGGAAAAAAATCTCCCCTGAGATTTGTAACCATAGGCCTGACCACATGTGGGTTTGAATTAAGGAATTATACTACCTACAAGGGCAGGTAAACCCTTAGCAGATGAATTAACATAAAAATTTGTTCCTAGATGTCAGTACCCCTGAGGGCCCTGGCTGAAGAAAATAGCAAGCTTTTTTGCAAAGAAACATCCTCAACTCAGCCCACACAGGATTCTCACAGATAATAAGAACTGGCAATCCTAAATCACAAAACATCTGAAGAAACAAGTCACCATGATTAAGAGTCAGTGGAAACAATAAACATGAACTTCACAGAATTATCAGGACAAACTTTAAGACAAGCATGTTTTAAATGATTTAATAAAAGAAGAAATTAAAAACATGAGAAAGGAACAAAATACCATCAAAAAAGGAACAAAGCAGATTTGAAAAAGAGATACAATAAGGAAATTTCCAACTTCTATCACTGTCAACAAGAAATGTATGATCTCAAAAAGAAACCAGCCTGGGCTGGAACAGAACTTGTCTAGAAGGCTAGAGAAGCTCAAGGTTAATATCATTACTCCATAAAATATTTTATAATTTGAGAATCTAGGCAGGGAGTTCACAAAATGCCTTGCTTTAGGTGGCACCCTATGCCACCCCTACTGTGACATGGAAAGATTTGTCCTATCCCCTGCTGTAACATGGTGGAAAACTAAACAACAGTTCAATGACTGATGATTAGCCAGTAGATGATATTTTTGAGATTATGGAAGAAACATTTGATGAAAGGCTTTATGAAATCTCTTTCTCTGTAAAACCTCTTTATCATGTATTAACCTTTTGGCTTCATATTTATATTTCATGGTATATAAAACAAAGGGCAATATTTCAACAAGTATAATATTAAACTCAAACTCTATCTGAATGACTTTTTGTATCAGATTCGATACAGCTTCTTCTCTGTTTCCCTAAATAAGGAGTGTTTCCTTTAAAATCTATTTCTAACAACTTGTAGAAATATAAGGGAAAAAGTGTAGCCTGCTAAGAGTACCATCAATTTGCACCACATCAAAATTCAGTCCCAGTGTTGGAGAAATGCCACTGTGAGCTTGCACTTTACTGATCATCATAAATTTACGTATTCAGAAACTGCCCCACCCCTTCTGCTGCCTACCATTAGACTTAGCAGAAGCCTGAAACCACCCGTGCAGCCTGAATACACTGTCTGGATGGCTGGAAAGCACAGAGATTGCATAAAACCATGCTCATCAAATTTATGTTTCTGTCTTAATCCATTCCTGGTTAAGGGAAATACTGCTCCAGTTCCTCTCTGCATTTCCAACATGTGTGAATCACTTGGCAAAGCTTGACGCTAACAGAAACGCAAAAGGTGACTTAAAGCCAAGCACTTCTTGCCTGACCTGCCTCGGGGTGAACAAACACCTGGTTTAAACGGAGCACTAGAGGAAGCAGATTCCCGCTGCCCAAGCCAAGGCCTCACACCTGCGGATTTCCTTTCATTGGAGGTCAGCAGCAGAGCCTCACCACATTTGGGACCACTATTTACTGCTTGGGAAGTGAGCCTGGAAACATAAACACTCATTATGTCTTTATTTAAGAAACAGTGGTTTGTCTGAATGCAAGCTATTTAAAGGGCAAAGGGTTCTCATTTCTTAGAAAGTGATAGTTATTTATCTGAAACACAAGAGGTCTCCTTGATTATAAACTTGGAAGTGACTTGTCTCCAGAGGGAGTAAATAGTCGAAGGCAAAAGCAATATTGCCAAACTAGTAGAGTGGTATCACAGATTTATTTTGTGGTTAGTATGAAAAGTAGAACGTGATAGGTGATGACAGTTTTCCTATTCAGAGTTCCTAACACTTCAGAAAGGAGACCCTAGTGCTGCATTTTCCCTACAGGGAAAGTTGCTGCAATTTTTTAGCAACTAGGTAAACTCTTAATTTCATAACTATCATCATGGGTTAGTTTTAGCCCTCTTTGTATTTTAGCCTTTGTGGATTTACCAGCCCAACCTGCTTTGAAGGCCTCCTGTGCCTCCTCCAGTAAAGCCAGAGCTCATTTCTTTGCACCATGGTCCTGCCCATCCTGGCATAAAGACAGAATATTTGAAAGCCTAAGTGGTGGTTCTCAAAGTGTGGTCTTTGGACCAGGATTATCAGTACAATTGGGGAACTTAGAAATTCATATTATCAGCCCCCACTCAGAGCTACTGGCATTTTTGTCCATGAGATTTGATAAATTTCACTCCAGACTAATTGTAATCTAGTGCCAAGTACCCACTTTATGGATGGGGAGGGTGGCTGCCAAAACGAAAACACTGGGAGCGGATGTGGCTCAAGCTGTTGAGCGCCCTCCTCCCGCATGGAAGGTCCCAGGCTTGGTTCCCTGTGCCTCCTGAAAAAAAACAGGAACAAACAACAAGCAAAACAAATGAAAAAGCCAACTCAGGGAAGCCAATGTGGCTCAGTGGTTGTGTGCTGGCTTCCCACATATGAGGTCCCGGGTTCAATCCGCGGCCCCCGGTACCTCCAAAAAACCAAACAAACAAATTGAAAAAACAAAATCATGATTGAATTAGGGAGCAGAAAGGAGGAATAATTGATAGGTAGAGAGCTCCAATGTCCAGGTTTTCAAGAACATGCTTCCTAGGAAGGATAATCATCTGACAGCTAAGGCTAAATGCCATGATGTTGGCAAGCCAAGACCATAGACTTCCCCACTTGGCATGAGATTACAATTAGTCTGGAGTGAAATTTATCAAATCTCATGGACAAATGCAAGATTTAAATGATAAAGAAAAGCTATATCCTTTTTCTTTCTTCTCCTGTCATTCTCACTCTTCTCCTGAGCCCAACAATATAATTTTCTATTGAATTGCAGTAGTGTTTTGGCCATTACTCTGGTGATATAAATATGTATTATATGTAATTAAAGACATATTTCATTCACCTATAAAGAATCCTGGAACTATTGCCATAGTACCAGACGTTACTGAGAGCAGCAACTCTAAACCAGGCATAGTGTTGAGCAAAGGGGATAAAATGATAAATAAGGGTGGGTCCTCAACTCTCAGACCCACAGACTAACAAGGAGATAGACACATGAACAAATGAGCACAATGGAGGGTGGGCAAAATAGAAGTATGCCCAGGCTCTAAATGTATTGCAGACGCCAAAGCAAGGAACTCCATCTGGGATATGAGGGATGGCGAGGATCCACAAGGAAGGTTTTGCAGGATGAATAGGAAAACAAAATCTTAAGTTTCTAGACAGTCCTTAAAAGTCAGCAGATTCCAAGGTAGCATTGCATCTGCATAACAAAGCAGAGAACTGAAAACAGAGCAGGATGCTAAATTTCAGTGTGGGGGCTCCAGGCTGTATATATATCTGTTGTGAAATGTGTTGAAAGTAATTTGTTACTAATAATAAAGTGCCGGAATGTGCAAATGATTCACCACGTAATAAATTAGAGCAGGTTCAAGGTTATCACTATAAACGTGTTACTATCGTTTGCCTTCTCATGTGCTTTCAGAGGTGGAGGGAAAAGGGGATGGAGTTATATTTAGCCAGCTGGGAACTATACACATCCCTGGATTTCCCATGGTGTATACAGTGGGTATGAACAGTACTGTTCTGAGTGCTTGGTAGGGAAAGGCGAGGAGGACAGCTCAAGGTTAATGTCTTGTTACTACCTAATTCCTGAAGTTAACGCCTGGCTTGTGGTGACCATGACTCCTGGAAAGGAAATCAAGGTGATCCTGACTTGCGCCAGGATCCATTTTATAATGAATGCTGTTATTTCGCAGACTCTTAAGTTTTAACTTGCACAATTTGTTTTGCCCCGCAGATTTTCAAAGCCTAGGGTCTTTTTCCTCCTTTTTCTTTAGTTTCTAAGAATGGCAAATATATAGCCTTTGATATAATAATAAATCTATAGCTACAGATCAGGAACTACTTC